>JBBBDQ010001279.1:1707500-1975000 GCA_037127315.1 Ascarosepion bandense | reverse complement strand
GTTTCAGTTGAATTCCTTGCATCAACTTACGCGTTTCTTCCCTCCATTTATGGGTCCAATCATTTTTTTTTTATTACGAGTCCACTTTTCCGAAAATCTGCTACGAATAGTACAATAAAAAATGCATTAAAACTACCCCATTTTTAATTTAGATATAATTTTAATTGATTTTATAAACAATATATATTAAGGATATCACATTCTGTAGAAGAAAAAACAATCAATGAATAATAAATTTTTATAAGAATTGTTTTCATTTTTTCTTTGCGAATCATGATGATTTATAAAATTTCAAATATCTTTTAAGTTTCTTCCAGCGACTCAGTGTCTTCGGTTATTAATTTATTAAATAAAGACTTTATCGAAAATTGAAAAAATTGAAAAGCTTAATACAAATAATTTAGAATTAAGATGTTAAACATTATTTAAATTTTTTTGTTAAACTTCACATTTTTTTACTACGGAAACTTATGAGAGACTTATCATCAAAAGATTACATGTTCCGAGGGTTGTACTCCTTACGAAATGTTAAATTAGATTATGCCATTTTTGGTCAATAGATGTGTAAACTGATTTATGACAGGAGCTGTCATCGCCTACTTGAAAGGTCAATGAATCAAAACTTTCTGATTAAGAAATACTTTTATTCTAAATTTCATGACATAAACAAGTAATATTAGTTTCAAATCAGATTAATTTAACTTTAAATTTGTTAATATTTCAAACTAACGTGTGTGAGATGTATATTTTATTTTTACTAGACTTTTAAAACCGAGAATTAACTTATGTATATAAATGTATTGATCTCTCAAAAAAGTGAAAAAGAATTTTAAAATCTCAAAATCTTAAATTCCAATAAATATAATTTTTGTTTGAAATACACCCGAGTATTTGGCTTTCTGGAAATGTTAACTTTAATCACTTAACTTTCAATTAAGCTAAAATTAACGTTTTAAGAAAACGCTTTATATTTTTCAAAAATTCAATTTAAAACTTACATATCGAAAATGAGTGGATGTTTCTGGATTATGGGATTTAGTTATATTATAATAGAAAATAAGTTAACTATACTTTAGGGTATATATTAGACGATGATGACATTAAAAGTTACTTCGTTAAGTTTGTTTAAAATGTTTAATTTCGGGGAATTTAATAATTTGAAATTTTTCTTGTAAACATAGAAATCATGGCTCATGTAAAGATTTTTTAAATCTTTACATGAGCCATATTTTTATATCTACTGGGAAAAAAATTAAATTACTAAATATCAGGCGAGATATTAATAAACTAGTACTGAAACAACGGCTCTTATGTTGCAGGCAACTATGTTTTTATTATAAACACTTATAATAAAATACTACAAACAGTGGACTGCCAACCGATTTGTTTGTAAAACTGTTAAGATATATATATATATATATATATATATATATATATATATATATATATATATATATATTTTGTTAAACCCATTAGTTTGTAAAACTTTTAATATGTATATTTAACCATAATACTTTTTAATTTTGTCTGGGTAAGATACATGCTGGGACCATATATTATTTAAATGGGTAGACAATAATTTTTAATAGAAAGTTGGATTTTTTTCAAATTTGATTTTGTTCTCCCTCAACTCTTAAAGGGAATTGATTGTTTACGTCAGAATTAGAATTAAGTAATAATGGTATACTAAGGTGTATTGGAGTTAAGAAAACCAAATAAGTATTGTATGGGTAATTTATTTTAGTAAAATAATTTTTAAATAACATTAGAACATATGTTATGAATGAACACTTGTAATTAATTCAGTTTCAGAGGAAACTATTTTTGGTGTTTACATAAAACTGTCAATTAATTTAGCAGTACTTTATTTTTAGGGAAACTTATAATCTGCAGCTTTTCATTTAGGCACAGCAGACAGATATCAGAGAATGATTTACAGATTCTTGTTTTTTCCAGAATTTTTTAGTTTACTTTGGAGGTTGTATTTAAATCTTTTAGCTACCACAAATACGCAAAAAGAGACGTTTTCTTTCGGTACGTGTTATTTTTGAAGGAAGGTAAATGCAAATACCATCCCGTAGACGTGTTCTTAGTAGATTCAACGTAATTTTTTTAATAGCTAGGTTTTCATTTGATGACATAGTACATTGGTAAACAATAGAATTTGTTAGACACCTATTTTTCAGTGGGCAATTGTTAGGATTTCGACAATAACATAAGTTTGTATGATTGTTGTTTTCCTTATTTGGGCAATTACTGTTACTTTAGTTTACGTGCTTATTTAAGATTTTATTATTATGATTTTTAATGATTTTTCTAGCTTATTTATTCAACTATAATCTAATTTAAGGGTATTTTCATTAAAAGGGTTATTATTAAGGAAATGTTTTTTTTAATTAAATTGAGGAACTTCAGCCCTTAACCAATTGATTAAGGACTGAAGTTCCTCAATTTAATTTAAGGGGGTGTATACCAAATGATTTTTCTATTTTTATTCTTCCTGTTATAGTCATATATTTTTATGCCTCTGATATCATGGATTGGGTACAAAGCTTGTCTAGGCTATAAGCCTAGACAAGCTTTGTACCCAGTTACCGTGTATGTATTTTCCATGTCTTGGCATAGTTTTTTGTCTCCTTTCCATCAGATCAAAAATCTCATTTTTCCTCCTGCATCCGTTTTCCTCTGGCACTTTCTTAGAGCATTATTATAAAAATAAGATTACAGCAAAGAAAAAGAAAGTTAAAACATTCAGGCCCCTTGGAGAATTTTCGGTCACCTTAATGAAACAGCCGCTGTAGGGTTTTATAAACATGTGGCGGACCGAACTGCGCGTAACATGTGCGAATGTGGGACAAAGTAAGTGTCGGACAGATATATAAGTAACCACGCGAGAAGAGAGAAAAGTGAATCCTTATCAGCCTCTCAAGAAGTATCTACGTTAGGAGAAAATCTCCAGATTCCACATACCTACATCCCGATATGAAATTGACGAAATCCAGAGTTGAATAAGCAATGTTAATTATGAAACATTTGATCTTGTATACTTACTTAGTCTGGACAGCGATAGCATTAGAAAAAAAGCCATGTATTTTTTAAATATACGATGCACCTGTGTAAAGATGCGTTCTTAAATTGAAGACAGAATTTTAGGTAGAAACAGTTAGATTTATATTAGTAAGTTTTTTAATTCGATTAAATACTTTTAAAAATATATTGTTTTAAATACAAAAGAGCTAAAACTTAAAAATCAAATTATGTTGGAAATAAAATAGAAATAAAACGGTTTAATGTTATTTAGTTTGGTTTAAACACCTACAAAACCCTTTCTTTGCATTATTGCTTGGAAAGGAATCAGATATTTCGTCATAAGATACGATACCTGGCACTTTGTGGCGGGCGTATGAGACCAATTAAGACAAGCTGGGAGCAATCTGAATATGCTAAGACAAGTTTTGTACCCAGTTACCGCGTATGCGGGTGCTGTATTTTCCATGTCTTAGTCTCCTTTCCATCATGTCAAGAATCTCATCGGTGATCAACTCATTTTACCTCCTGCGTCTGTTTTCCTTTGGGATGATGTCGTTTGCTGATGTCAATAGAACTTCTCTTAGTGCGTCCCATTTCGAGTTTCCGTTTCTAATCTGTCCCTCGTATTTTTTAAACTTTTTTTTCACACTGTCCGTATATTTTTCCTGCAGGTTCGGGTTTTTCACGAATATGTTATATTGCAGGCTGGGTGCTGCGTGAGGCTTCTTCAGTCTCTGAAGTTTTCTACTTAGTTTGCATATGACCGGGAAGTGGTCTCTTCCGCAGTCGGCACTTTGGTAGGCAATGAACAAATGTTATGTAGTCGATTTGGTTTTTTGTTTCTACCTCTGGGCTTTTCCATGTCCATACTTGTCATGGGCGTTCTTGTAACCAGGTGTTGGTTATTACCTGATCATTCGCTGTGCACCATTCGGTACTATTGTCTTCCACGGTCATTGCGGTTTTTAGTTCGAAAGTGCCAACCGTTTCACCTTTCCTCTCCTTGCTAACTTTGGCATTCATGTCCCCCATGAATATTCTAATTTCATGTGACTTGTACCGAGCCTTGTCGTTGTCCAGCATGGATTGAAAAGATCCTACTTCTTTTTCCCGTATTCTGCGTTCTCAGTGCATATAACACTATAATATATATGTTGAAGGGCTTTATTTTCAGTTTAAACACAAGAATTCTTTCAGATCTATCTAATTGGAGTAGATAGATCTATCTAATTGGAGTAGATAGATCTATCTAATTGGAGTAGATAGATCTATCTATCACCCGGTTCACACTCCACCCACGTCTATTGAACAGGTTAAGAGGCTCATCCCTTGTTCCCTGTTTAGGATGTGGTTTCCGGCTTTCTCTTTTCCAATCTTTTCACTATTACGTAGACCCCTGCACATCAGTGGCGTTACCGCCTTGCTCGGGGTGATATGATTAAAAAAAAAAAAAAAAAAGATAACTGGCAGTATCCCAGAAAGCATCTCTTCATATCAAGCCGACTTTTTTATTATTTCCCCTGTCTGTGTATATAGTTCTGTGGTTGTCACTGACAAAGTCCCGTTGTTTCACCACCAGGCTTCACATATACCTAAAATGTTGATATTTAATCTAATCATTTCCTGCTTTACGTTATCCAGCTGTCCACGGTTTCAGTTAGTTAACCGCTGTATGTGATGCACGCTCGGGCGATCATGTCTCAAAAGAGACATGACTGACTGGGCAGAAGATTTTCCTGCAGTAGGTTAACATTACTTTCTACGGTAGACTGTTTGCCAACCAAGGCTATAGAACCCAATCTGTCTTGCTATGTAACCCATAGCTGGAGGGAGAAGAGATGGATCTTTCTCAAGGGTATTTGCTTGTATGGGAATGCAACGAATTCAATTGGAATTCGAACTTCGACTTCTCGTTCCGAGCTGTTAACCACTGCACCACAACGCATATCATATAAACACAGTTTCCTATAAGAATTCAATAAGTCGCCTGTGCTTAGAATATTAGTGTCACATTTGGTCTGGTGCTCCTGCTATCAATATAAATCTCCAAGATAAAATTCAAAGAAGAATCAGGAATATTATTTATCACGATCTGCCGCCTCAAAACAATTTCCTACCGCTGAAAGGTTGACTCCCTGTGCATTTTCTATAAATAAAATATACAATTGTTCGGATCATCACTTCGCTGTGGTACTTAGAATTTTTGCATTTAAACGCAGTACTAGACTGGCGTTGAGGTCTCATCAATTTACAGCTGCGTTGACTATATGTAACCGTAAGTTCTATACTAGCAGTTTATTTTCTCGCACTTCTCGCTTGTTGGACTCCGTTCTTGTTTCCTGTTTTTCAGCCAAATTTAATCTGCAAAGAATTAAATGCAATGTCAGTTGCAGTCTAATATCCTACTGATAATTGTTCCTCTGTTCTCTCTCCTTAGCAATTTCCCCTGTTTCTCACTCTTCCACACCCAGGAAATCTTGTGTTTCAGTGAGTTTACTGCCTTTCTTGGGGCGAAATCGATTATATATATATATATAACAACTTTTAGTGCATTCATCATTGTGGCTCTTGTGAGTCATTACGCCTATTTTAATGTTTTAGCTTACATGAACTGTAAAGATTGTATTGAACACAATTGCTAGGTCAACTGCCAGGAAAGTTTAATTTACGGTGTCTGTTATGGTACCCCAACTACATTGGAATGAACACTTCCTCCATCAGAAATACTAACCTGTAAAACTTTCTAGAAGAGGCAGTCGAGACACAGTTTAACTTGACAGTTCGGAGGGACACTTCTATATGCTGACTAATAACACTCCTATTTTGTGTATATGTCCTGTTATTCAAATACAGTGGTTCAACCGACCTACTTTTTGTTTCTTTTTTCCTGGGCCTAACAGGCCACAACAGTGTCGGGCTAAACAATTGTTCTCTCTAGAATCTATCTTACTTATTATATATATATATATAAATATATATATATATATATATATATATATATATAATCTGTTTATATATATATATATATATATATATATATATATATATATAGGAAAGAATAATAATAAAAAGTTTTGAATTTAAAAATGTACTTTTTTTTAACAGTATTTGTTTATTTTTATTTTGTATTTTTATTGTAATTTATTTGTAATTTATTTTAAAATGTACTTTTTTTTAACAGTATTTGTTTATTTTTATTTCTTTTTAACAGTATTTGTTTATTTTTATTTTTACTTTTAAAAAAAAGTACATTTTTAAATTCAAAACTTTTTATTAATATTCTTTCCTAAAACAGTATACGTGGATGATCATCACTATATATATATATATATATATATATATATATATACATATATATATATATATAACCTGTTTATATATATATATATATATATATATATATATATATATATAAACAGATTTTTTGTGTTACAATTAAACATTTCGATGAGCGAGAGCGAAACCGGTTGTTGTTGTTTTTTATGAAATTTTATCCTCATTATACAGTGTAATATAAATATTATTACTTTTGAAGTTATATATATATATATATATATATATATATATATATATAAGAATAGAATAAGTAAAGAACAAGTATGAAAAGTGTCTTTAACCTAGCATTTGTCACTTTATTTTAACGTTTTTAGAAATTATTAAATCATTGTCTTATTAAAAATCTCTGAAGAAGCTTAATAAAGTGAAACATGTTAGATTGAAGATACTTTCTTACCATTTCTTCATTTTCTACATTTTCTATTCTTCTTGTCAGATTTCAATCCATATATTCACATCAATATATATATATATATATATATATATATATATATATATGGTTAAAACTGGAGACAATGAATGAATGCTTACATTATGCAAGTTTACCCTTCCTTACCCAATGCACCCATCCCATGAGATTTTGTCTCACTGATATAAAAACAGAAAAAAAATCATTTCAAAAGATCAACAGAATATTTTAGTTTTTAGAATTTCTTCATGTGTAATGTAAAGTCACGAGATATTAAAATGAAGGGAATTTGACCGTTTTCTTTGAAAACTTTATTTTGTGTGTAAGTCTGTTTTAGAATTTCTTCACGTGTAGTGCAAAGTCAAGAGATGAAGAGTCTACACATGAAGAAATTCTAAAAACTAAAATATTCTGCTGATCTTTTGAAATGATTTGTGAGCGTCTTTGTGGTTGCCAATACTGTTTGTTTATATATACGTAATTTAGAATAAAGCTCATTTCGTCATTTTGCCTTGCAAAAGTCAATCACAGGACGAAACGCATAGGCGATTTAAAATACAGTTTTCCTCTTGTCTTTATTTTATTTAACCATATATATATATATATATATATATATATACTCAGCTATTCCCTCCTCGGACCTCTCCATCCCTGGTTATCTTCCCTCTTAAGGAAGGATTCCACTGTCCACATGCATGAGCTGGGTGTCTAGGTCAGCGAACACCTCTCCATAGCTAGGGTGACTTCACTCGAATCTACTGACCACCAATACATATGTCTCCGCCTGTCTCTCCTCAGTTCGGTTAGTTACCTATTCTTTCTTTACCGTTCTCCCTCCTCTCCTGACTTCTCCCTACTAGATAGCATTGCTGACGACATAGATAAGGCTATTTCCTATCACCCATTCACCCACATATTTGTATTTGGAGACCTCAATGTCCATCACTCTGAGTGGCTTGAAAACGCCGTTACTGATCCAGCGGGCATTCACGCCATGAACTTTGCTATTTCCCAATCCCTTACGCAAGTGGTGGACTTCCCCACTCGCTTCCCAAGGAATTTGTTTCTGATTTGTTTCTGATGAAGGGCCGAGGCCGGTCTGAAATATCAAATATAATAATAGAAATAAACAAATACTGTCAAAAAATACATTTTTAAACTTACAACTTTTTAGTAGTTTTTCCTATATATATATATAGATATATATATATATAGTGTCGAGGCAGCAGATAATTTTCTAAACATATGTTGTTAAATATAAGAAACAATGAATGTCTATTATGTTTAATCATGAGCCGTTCTAAACATCATATTTTGGCTTTAATTTCAGATGAAACTAAGGACAAAGTTTGGATATTTTTCATCATGTTGTTTCTAAGCTTTCGGCTCACATGAGCCATCTTCAGAGGGATTACAGAGCCATTAACATAAAGATATCCACCATGATATTATCTTGTACTGACATAAAACATTTCTATGCGACGATAACAGTCACCAAATAGCAGACGTAAGGCGTAAATTTGTAGTGCAGTTCTATGATGTCACACCGCTTGAGAGACCGAAATATTAACAGAAGCATACGTCTAAATACAATGTAATGTGTTGTGACTACATTGAAATGTGATTTTATTAAGTGTGGGTTGCTTGATTTATATATATATATATATATATATATATATATACTTGCATAAAAAAGAACCTTTTGTGCATTCATCACTGTGGCTAATAGTAACCTCTTGGAGAGTTAGCCATTGCGCCATTTTAATGTTTTCCCTAACATTAGTGGAAAGATTATATTGAATCAATTGATAGGCCTGTTGCTAGGAAAGTTGCTTCACAGTGTCGAGCTATACAATTTAACTAGCCGTAATCTGTCTTACATATTTATAAGTCTACTATTGGTCCCTGCATTGAATATTTCTACCACATCTGGCTTGGTTCTTCTGCTGTGTATATAGAGACTCTAGATAAAATCCAAAGCGTTAGTCAATTTCCCGCTGCCCTAACTTCCGTGTGCCTTCTCTCTAAATATTTTTATAGTAATTGTTCGGATGAACTTTCCTCTTTGGTACCTAGACATCAACACTGCTAACGAAGCGGTCAAGTTTACACTGTAAAAGTAGCAAGAAAACTGGCGCCATAAAGCTAAAACTTTGATCACGTGACCACAATAGTACCCATTATAAGAACGCGTGAGAAGAAGGCAGTGTGACAAACTTAAAGTTATGTAATGACAAAAGTGTGTATAGTCATTGACTTTTTCTTCTATGTGCATTGTCCCTTCAGGACGTAGGCGATCATGGCCTTCCACATCTTCCTATCCCTGGTGGCTCTTAGTACGCTTTCTACTGTTACACCATGCAAGCCCCGTTCTGACATCCACCTGCTTAAGTCAGTCAAGTACGTTACACGGTGTTTTCCCCTTGTCTCTACTTCCCTCTGTCTGGATTGTTAGCATCTGATTCTCCAAGCCCTCCTTATTCACTGCATGTAACAGGAAATTTACCTATCTCTTCCTGATGCTCATTATTAATTTCCTTTTCGTTTCCATTCTTCCCAACACTTCATCATTTCTCACATGCTCGATCCATGATATTCGCAGCCTCCTTCTGTAGAACTATATTTCTATTGTTTCAAGTTTTTCATTCATCTTCGATGATATTGCCCGACATTCACTGCTATATTGAAGAACAGACATCACATAGCAATTCAGTACTCTCTTCTTTGTTTCTAGCGAAATTTCCCTGTCTTTTAATACTCTACCCAGCTTCTGGAATGCGTCCTTGGCCATGCTAATTCGCCTTCGGATATCTGTGTCGCACTTTCCGTCTTCTGTTAGAACACTTCTCAGGTATTTAAATGTTTGTACCTGCTTGATTTTAGTATCACCCACCTGTATTTGGCATTTTGGGCTGCTCTTTTTGCTGATGACCATGCTTTCGGTTTTCTTGCAATTTATTTGTAGTCCTTTCTGGTCACTCTCTTCAGCTTCCTTCTGTAGGTTTCCTTTCTGTGTCTGCTATCAGCCCTGTATCATCTGCGTACGTTATGTTGTTTAAATTAGGCCTCTGATGACAAATCCTGGCATCTAGGGTCTTCAGAATAGTTTCGCTGTACATTGACCTACGGTCCTAATTAAGATCTTCGTCTAGATAAGGGGTCAGTGAAGAAACTGCATCCAGCAGCAAGGACTTTAATTGGGTTTCCTATGTCCTATGTCCAGGGTGGTAGCACCTGTTAAGTCCCAGCTATCGCTAAATAGTTAACCCCCAAACTTGGGTCAAAACACTATGAAAGTATAAAAATAGATTTTATTGTAAAAATTCCAGCAACACATTTTTGAAGAAAAAAATATTGCCAACGATACATTTTTGAAGAAAAAAATATTAGCAGCAATATACTTTTCGGAATACACACACACACACACACACACACACACACACACACACACACATATATATATATATATATATATATATATATATATATATGATTCTCGATACAAACCCTCTTTACAAAAATACCTGATTTACAACGTGATCAAAAAAACCTGATCTACAACTTATTTCTTACAAAGGATACATATTGTATTTATACGAACCTATCCTAACAATTTTATCACTAATAAATAACCTATTGGGGGTGATATGTCGTAAAACAAGACAAGCCAAACCAAATCTAATTTTAAAATAGGGTTTATGATTATGAAGGTCTTTTGGCCTGATTGGTATGATTGCATCAAATTTGCTTGTTTAATTAATTTAGTTAGTACAGCTGTGCGCTGTTATATATTGATTCATTGGGCTTTATTTAAAATAAAATGTTAACATACATATATTTTCTTATCCCCGGTAAAGGGCTAAATCAAATTTCTAACCCGTTTTCTGGCCCTTTAAAACTTTTATTGATTAAAATTATAATACTTAAGAATATAGAAATAATCTAAGTAATCCATTCCTTTAAGTACAAAAATCACCGTTTTCGTGTTAAATGACTGGGAAAAAATTACTATAGCTAGTAAAACTAGTCAACAAAAATAAGGTTGAAATGGTGTAGTGACACCAAAAATCTTTCATAGTTAATTTGAGGACGCTGAATCTGAAAATGACCTTACTTTTTCTTGGTTGGATACCGTTTTTTCCGTACAGAAATACCTCACTAAAAAAAGAACATTTTTTTCATTTGTTTTCTGTATATATGATATTGACCGATGGCAATATTTTTCAAAGTAAAATCGTAGAAACCTCTTAATTTATATTTAAACCAACAAATATTGGTCAGCTTATTGAGAAATACTATTTTTTCAATAGAAATCAGACTATATCTCTTTAAAAATAACACGATCGAATATACTAAGACCAACAAGCATTTTTATCAAATCATTTAATAAACTAACAGTAGAAATAAAACCTTCGTGAACATAAGAACTATGATAAAAATTTTCTCTTTCTTGATTGTCATGTTCAATGTTATTTAAGTCTCTTTTGATACTCCAGCAGTAGTCAGTCATCATTCGTTTTCCTCACTGTCCCTGATAGTGCTCTTCCGTTCCGTTGTTTTGATATCCTGATAGAATCGTTCACCTTGCTCATCACTCACATCGCCGCAATTTTACGGAAATTTATCAAGATGGCTATGTAAAAATGAACCGTAATACTCATATTAACGTATTACTGATAAAGTGTATTACTGATAAAATTTATCAGTTATTTTGAAAATTTGCGATGAACTGGTAAAATTCGGTACTTCTATTTTAAAATGTTTTACTCAAAAACATTATTTAATATTTTATTTTCTACACTATAAAAACTATTGATTGGTGCAACCCTTTTTCGTGTATTGTTCTCTTTCGTTATTTTTATTAAAAAATAAAGTTTCTCTTTCCTACTTCCATAAACGTTCGAACGTTGTCATTTCTCTCCTTCGCAGCATTACTTACATTGAATGTTATTATTGAATGTTATTATTGAATGTTATTACTTACATTGAATGTTATTAAAACTTCATGTTAAACTTGTTGCCACTTTTTCCCGAACGTCCCGTAAGCATTCCCGATCGCAAGCGGTCTACTTTTCAACCGATATTCTTAAATATATATTTTGGGTGTAAAATTTTAAAGCTGATGACGCCTTCGATTTTGAAATCTTTTATGCAGTTTAGTTAACATTTTAACTTCCAACATCAGTGCGAGTTTTGAGGTTCAAAGATATTTTAAATGGTGGTCGCTGGGGTAAGAAAAAGAAAAAAGTAGGAACGAAAAAGGTTTGATGAGACCTGATTTAGATGATCTGAGCTACATATGAAGCAGTAGGGAGATGGTTGAATGTTTATTGAATTGGCCTTGTATCAAACATCACCGAATTCCCGACAACTTAGGATTTAGTAGAATTATCAGAAGGTGGAAGGTTAGATGTTGGAATGCGGGAGAATAAAAGTTTTTCATTTGTAAAATAATGGTTGAATGTTTATTGAATTGGCCTTGTATCAAACATAACCGAATTCCCTACAACTTAGGATTTATTAGAAATATCAGAAGGTGGAAGGTTAGATGTTGGAATGCGGGAGAATAAAAGTTTTTCATTTGTAAAATAATGGTTGAATGTTTATTGAATTGGCCTTGTATCAAACATAACCGAATTCCCTACAACTTAGGATTTATTAGAATTATCAGAAGGTGGAAGGTTAGATGTTGGAATGCGGGAGAATAAAAGTTTTTCATTTGTCAAATAATGGTTGAATGTTTATTGAATTGGCCTTGTATCAAACATAACCGGATTCCCTTAAACTTAGGATTTATTAGAATTATCAGAAGGTGGAAGGTTAGATGTTGGAATGCGGGAGAATAAAAGTTTTTCATTTGTAAAATAATGGTTGAATGTTTATTGAATTGGCCTTGTATCAAACATCACCGAATTCCCTACAACTTAGGATTTATTAGAATTATCAGAAGGTGGAAGGTTAGATGTTGGAATGCGGGAGAATAAAAGTTTTTCATTTGTAAAATAATGGTTGAATGTTTATTGAATTGGCCTTGTATCAAACATAACCGGATTCCCTACAACTTAGGATTTATTAGAATTATCAGAAGGTGGAAGGTTAGATGTTGGAATGCGGGAGAATAAAAGTTTTTCATTTGTAAAATAATGGTTGAATGTTTATTGAATTGGCCTTGTATCAAACATCACCGAATTCCCTACAACTTAGGATTTATTAGAATTATCAGAAGGTGGAAGGTTAGATGTTGGAATGCGGGAGAATAAAAGTTTTTCATTTGTAAAATAATGGTTGAATGTTTATTGAATTGGCCTTGTATCAAACATAACCGAATTCCCTACAACTGAGGATTTATTAGAATTATCAGAAGGTGGAAGGTTAAATGTTGGAATGCGGGAGAATAAAAGTTTTTCATTTGTCAAATAATGGTTGAATGTTTATTGAATTGGCCTTGTATCAAACATAACCGGATTCCCTACAACTTAGGATTTATTAGAATTATCAGAAGGTGGAAGGTTAGATGTTGGAATGCGGGAGAATAAAAGTTTTTCATTTGTAAATTAATGGTTGAATGTTTATTGAATTGGCCTTGTATCAAACATAACCAGATTCCCTACAACTTAGGATTTATTAGAATTATCAGAAGGTGGAAGGTTAGATGTTGGAATGCGGGAGAATAAAAGTTTTTCATTTGTCAAATAATGGTTGAATGTTTATTGAATTGGCCTTGTATCAAACATAACCGAATTCCCTACAACTTAGGATTTATTAGAATTATCAGAAGGTGGAAGGTTAGATGTTGGAATGCGGGAGAATAAAAGTTTTTCATTTGTAAAATAATGGTTGAATGTTTATTGAATTGGCCTTGTATCAAACATAACCGAATTCCCTACAACTTAGGATTTATTAGAATTATCAGAAGGTGGAAGGTTAGATGTTGGAATGCGGGAGAATAAAAGTTTTTCATTTGTAAAATAAGTGAAATTTTTTTAACAGAACAAAATAACGTCAATTTGTAGAAGTTAAATGTTCCAAGAGAAAATGTAGTATATAGTTAAATGTTCCAGAGAAATAATAGTACATAGCAGAATGTGTGTATGTAAAAAGATTAACAGGTTACTAATAAAGTCTGTGTTCCTTTCCTTTTTTATGACCGGCGAGAAAGCGAAAAGGAAGGTGAAGCAACAAAGGAAATTGTACTTATCGGACGTTATTTTTAGAAGTCAGTTAAAGTATCTTGTTGTTGTTGTTGTTGTTGTTATTGTTGTTGTTGTTGTTGTTATCATCTTCTTCTTTTTTGACTGCGAGAATGTTGAGGATGAAGAAGAAGAGCTAAATTAAAATAGCATGAGTGAAGAAGGGGAACGAATGTTTGACGGGACTTTACATGTCCGGTCGGCAGATTCAAATTTCTTTAGTCACATCTTGCGGTCTCGTCTCTAATTTTCACACTGGATTGCTAACTTTTCTCAGTTTTGCAAATCGCTTCCTTTCATTGCTTAGAAAAGTAATTTAACATCAGATCGCGAAATACGGCTTCGTCTTTTTCTTTCAATCCTTTTCCTATTTGTCAAAATCAGGATTTCACACGTAATTGTTTGTAAAAGTGAAGAAGAGAAGAGAGTTACTTCTAATTTCGTGTTTACTACACATATTCTAAATTCGCTGAGATAAAAATTTTAAAAAATGATGAACGGTTTTCATTTTGTTATGATGGGACTAAAAATGTATATAGTCGTCGTTATTTGTCGATTTTTTATATGAATTAGAATTTAAAATATGTCTATTTTCTGGAAAGCTGTGTTTAATAAAACGTTTATAAGTAGTTTATTTAACTATTTTGAAAATGTTACTTTTAAACAGAAAAAGTGTATTTTTGCGCCAAAACGGATTTGTAAAGATAAATTGTCGCAGTTGTGAAAATCTGTTTAAAATTAGCGGTTAAAAAACCGTCAAAATTATATGTTAATCGTTGAGGACTCATATTTTGAAATCATGGAGAAAGAAAGTTTCATATTTACTGGCTAATGAGGGACGTTCTTTTCAAGCCTTTTTTTAAACGGAGCCTGTGTGACCGTCCATTGTTCAGTAAAGGAACTGTTACCAGCAGATCAAACCACCAAGGAGGAAGAATAAGCGCTCACTCTTCAAAGACGGAGGATTAGTCCAGCTGAAGGAGTCATAACTCAACACTAGGAATAAAAGATTCAAGGACAGAACATTCCTTTCTGTGTCTTCCTAAGAATTTAAATCAAACAAATATTCAAGTTTAACTTTCAAGCAAAGTTCTACAAAAAGCCCTCGAGACAACAACCTGTGGAAAACCTCTTCGTGCTGAGACATCTCTATTGAATTCTCAGTTAAAGAACTGAAGTGTGTGCTCTTTGTATTTTCTACCTGGTGCAATTTTTTACTTCCTCAAAGTTTTCCCCACTATTTTTTTTCCATTTTTAAGGAGTGTACTCTACTTTTATTGTCATTGAATCCGTGCGTTTTTCTAAAAACTATCAAACTTTTTTCCGTTTATATCTGATGGTAATCCTTTTTTGTTATCCTGCCTTAATAGGCGCAATAAAGGAATTTTTTGTGCAAAATTTGTTTTGTACACCCTTTTTATGCCTGTATTTGTGTGTTGAATGTTTTTATTTAAAATTTCACGCAGTGGTTTGGTTTTATTTTGACCTCAAGGAGAAGAAAAGCACGTGTTTTCTTTTCCCCTTTCTATTCCTACCAACTAGGTTTTGTTTTTGGAGTAAGAACGTTTTTGGGGAATTAATGTTTTTATTTTACACAAAATGACGAATGTGATCTTCGCGTAATTAGTTTAATTTTTTTTATAAATTCTCTCATAGATTCTTATTAAGTTTTTTTTTTCTCTATCTAGGAAAATCGGTGGGCGTGGTCACTACTACAAGGGTGACTCACGCTACACCCGCCGGGACTTACGCTTATACACCAAATAGAGAATGGGAATGCGACGCTGATATACCGAAGAACACGCCAGCCATGTGCAAAGACATCGCTCGACAGCTGGTGGAAGATAATCCCAATATCCAGGTACGATTAAAGGGTTTTATAATCCATTATAATCCTTCAATGTGTTTTGTGGTGCAATGAATATAGAAAAGCTAATTCCATTTTGAATGTGTTACCTTATTTTATTTGTTTAATAATAATAATAATAAGTTAAAAAAATTATTTAATCATCTAAATTATTATGGTTACGAGTGTAACCCTGCCAGAAAATATAATGGCAAAATTTTTGAGAGGATTATATATATATATATTCTTTTTTTGTTTTAACCCTATTCGTTGTTTTTCTTAGAAACTTCTCCGTTTTAATTTTGCCGACAATTTCTATTCTGACGAAGTGTTGGCCGAAAGGCACCTAAAATAATTGTTTCCCTTTTTTAAGCGAGATACCTTTGTAATAATATCATAATAATAAAATGATCCTATTTAAATCAAAAATAAAAAAAATAATATATATATATATATATATATATATATATATATATAAGTAGCAATCTCTATTTTATGCAGGTTTCATAAAAAATGACAAAGATGTTACGGTTAAGTTTTTTTAAAGTAATTTTTCATGTGATTATATGACTTCTTTCTTTTGAGGACATAAATTATATAAAAATGTTCCAAATGTTTTGTTTATCCGACCGCTTTCGGTTATACTTTTAGCCATTATCGAGGATTAATTTTATTTTACGTATAACAGAAAGTATGTGGTTCTATGTATACTGTGAAGTAGCTGTATGCATTTTATTTTTTACAATAATAATAACAATAATAATGGTGTGTTAAAGAGCAAACACGTGGCAAGAGCTTGTTGCGGGGGCGTTGGAGGAAGTCGACCCTGCAAGGTTAAATTTGGATAAGTGTGAACAGCCAAGACAATGAGGAGACAAAGGCAAAAGTATGAACAATAACAACCTTGGTGTTTATTTATGTAAGGTGGTACAACTTGTTGTTCGAGTAGGCTCCTGGTCCAGAGGGTAGCTGCCTCAATGGAGTTGGTGGGGCGAGAGTTGGGCCTCGTCCAGTGCCGAGTCCAAATGGGGCGTTCGTAGCGGTAGCTGGTCGGCTGAAGATACTGGAAGAATCGCCTGGCTGGTTGGGACGTGTCCGTCTTCGGGCTCAGCTTGATGTGTCAAGCGTGGGAGCGAGCTCGTATCAGTGGAGAGCACTTGACGAAAGGCCGAGTTCCTAAACAGGGCCGAGTCGAGTTAAGGTCGTGGCGAGTGCGAGAACGTACCGATAGGTTACGGAAGCGGGATCCCTAAACAGGGCTGAGTCGAGCTAAGGTCGTCGTGGATGCGAGACCGTGCCGAGTTGTTACGGAAGTGGGATCCCTAAACAGGGCTGAGTCGAGTGAAGGTCGTCGCGGATGCGAGACCGAGCCGAGAGGTTACGGAAGCGGAATCCCTAAACAGGGCCGAGTAGTAGTCGGGTCGTTGCGGATGCGACTCCAGGTGGCTGATTTGACTGCTGAAGCAGGATCAGTGCCAGAAGCGAGTATTTGCGGCTTCGATGACTGATCGACTGCCGGAAAGTAGGATCAATGCCAAAAGCTCGGGTTGCGACTTTGATGGCCGATTCAACTGCCGGGAGGCAGGATTCATGCCGAAAGCGCGGGGTGTTAGACAACTACGAGTTTTTCGGGTGAAACGAGACTGGTGATCAGCGAACGGGTTCGGTCAACTACTCCCAGATCGGCGGGAGTAGAGAAAACGCTAAATAATAATTGCTCCCCATGTCGTTTGGTGTTTTGGGGAGCGCAGCCTAATTCGATGCATATTACGACAGTTTTAGGCTCGGACGTATTCGCACGTGCATTTGGATTTTCTTTACGACGGGTCTTAAAACCCGCCATTGTTTGTAAAAGGTCAGGGAACGGCTAATAGTTGCTGCTGCTGTTATGGTCGTTTCTTTTGGGAGTGGCTATTTGTGGCCGCGACAAGCTTTCATAACTGGTAGTAAAGTTTAATAACTGGTATTAGAATGAACTGAGCCGACGTTGCGGCGCTATGATTTCTTTCACGATGAGCGAGACGGCTGATATATATATATATATGTGTGTGTGTGTGTGTGTGTGTGTGTGTGTGTGTGCGCGCGCACACACACACACACACACACACAATGATTTTTATTCTAATGAAAAGGATTATTTTTATTTTTTATTCATTTTCTTTTTCTTCTCTTTATTTTTCTAATTCTTATTATTATTATTATAGAAATAGTCATAATAATGTCGGATTGAACCAGCCTAACTTAATGTATTTAGCATATGATTTATGTTTTCCAGTTTCAAATTTCTACTTTGAATACGATTGGGAGTGTATTAGTTGATTTTTAATCTAATTCTAGTGAGATTTAGTTAGTACAATTGTGCTCAGTTAAGGGCCTCAAAATTGTGGCCTTGTGCAAAATTATACATAACTTAGTAAATCTCTGCTGAAGAGTCTGAATGCTTTCATCGAATTTCGTTTAAATAAGACATTCTATTATTATTGTTATTAGGTGATAGGGCAACACGCAAACATATATACGAAGCCCAATGGACTTATCGTGGCACCCAAACTTATAAGGTTATAACAAGCGCATTTTTATAAAAACAACACAATACCTTTCTCAATTGGGTATGGTCGGGTTACCGAGAAGAAAAGTCTGGTCTTAAACGAGATATTTACCGTATTGCTGGATTTTTATATTTTTCTTGAGATAATACTTATACATATTTCGAAAATGTTTATAATTATATATATATATATATATATATATATATATATATATATATATATATATAAAGTATACCTAGTGAGCCAACAAACCTACCAAGGTTTCACCTAATCGTCAGAGAAAGCTTCCCTGACGATTAGGTGAAACCTTGGTAGGTTTGTTGGCTCACTAGGTATACTTTATATATTCTGCTCTACTTAATTATGGAGAGCTTTTTTTGGTTAGTTGATTACTCGTCTAGGGTTTTTTTCTTTGGGCCATGTGCTGACTCGGTACGAATCCTTTTGACTGATGTTCATGTACTTAGCTCTTTGTTTTTTTTATAACCATTTTTCCTTCCACGTAGATCCGCAGAGGGTTTTTCGACGCGAGTATAGTTATAAGTTTGTCTTTATATATATATATATATATATATATATATGAGAGAGAGAGATAGTAATAATATCTTCGTCTTATAAATATAAATTTTTCAGTTTCAAGAGAATAATATTAATATTAATCTTTTGTATATAGCAGTATGATAACAATGTTAATGATGATAAAAAAATAATACTTTTAAATAAAAAACTCATAATTATTATTATTATTAATGACAATAATAATAATAATAATATTTTTAATAATAATAATTTAAAATCTTTAATGATAATAATAATAATAATAAATAAAAAAAATATTAATAATGCAATAAATATTAGAAAAACGATTTTTAGAAAAGAATTAGAAAGTATAGAGCTTTTTACGGAGAACTACATTTTTTTTTTTTAATCATTTCACCCCGAGCAAGGCAGAAACGCCACTGATGTGCAGGGGGTTACACAAATGTAGAAAGATTAATTAGAAAAGAGTGAGGAGTACAAGCTAGTTAGAAAGGAACAATAGAAAGCTGAGAAAGCAGGTGCAATGACAGATACATGGGCGGAGAGAACGTGAAGATTATACAGGGGAGGGGAGAGAGCTAGTGTCCAGTGGTTAGTAGGTGAGTATTAACTTTGCTTTTAAATTTCTGGAGGTAGTAGCCGTCAGGAAAGCAAGAATACGGGAGTGAGTTCCACAGGCGGGAAGTGCGAGAGAGGAAGCTGCAGGAGTAGAATTGTCGTCTGCGTTTGGCTAACCTGACTGTGAATGGGTGGGACCCAGTTGCCAGTCTGGTTGCACGGGTAAACACCTGTTGAGGAGGCATCAATGACTTAAGCTCATCCGAGCAAAAGCCATGAAAGTATTTATAGAAGAGACAGAGGGAGGCCACATTTCGACAATGGGAAAGTGGCTGCAGTCGAGTCGCCAGATCAGTACCTATCACATTACAAACTCTCCTTTAGAGCTTGTCAAGAACACTGAGGAGAACGGCAGGGGCACCTGACCATAAATGGCAGCAGTACTCCATGCACGGACGGATGGTTGACTTGTATATATGCAGGATGGATTCAGGTGGAAAAAACATCCTGGATCGACATAGTGACCCAATCTTCTTAGCAGTAGATTTTGCTATGGATTCAATATAGTGCTTCCATTTGAGGTCTGAGGACAGGGTAAGTCCGAGGTGGCGTAGTGTATTACTCTCCGGGAGAATCATCTGGTCCATGCTTATGGGAGGCAGAAGAGGTTGCCTGTAATGGTTGACAGACAACAGCTTGGTCTTAGAGGAATTGAAGTTGACAAGCCACTTCTTGCCCCAGTTCACCACAGTTGATCCCGCTCAAGGTCAGCAGCGAGATTATGTCTGTCCGCCACGACAGGTTTCTTACTTGTAGTGTCATCTGCGTAGATGCCTACTTGGGACTTGATCTCATCTGGGAGGTCGTTGATGAAAATAAGGAAGAGCGTTGGGCCCAGGATAGAGCCTTGTGGGACACCAGCATTCGTGCTGTAGGACGAAGAGGCACGCCCATTCAGAACGACCTTCATTTTGCGGTTATTTAAGAAAGATTGGATTAGGTCAAGCAGGCGACCGGTAATACCATAACCGCGTAGTTTGCATAGGAGGCCAGAGTGCCAAACCCTGTCGAAAGCCTTGGAGATGTCCAGAGCAACCGCGCGAGCCTCGTCAGACTCATCAAGGGCCTGTAGCATGTACTCCGTTACGGTTGTTAGCAGGTCGGCCGTGGGCCTGGCAAAGCGGAATCCATATTGCCTGTCGGAGAACAGTTTGTGGGCGGTGAGATGATGAACTATTTCAGCATTGATTATAGCCTCGAATACTTTCCCGAATATCGGTAGAAGACTGATAGGGCGATAGTTGGATGGGTCCGAGGGTTCACCACAATTCTTAAATACAGGAACGACTGAAGAGAACTTCCAGCATGCAGGAAAGCAGGAAGCAGAAAGGCAGTAGTTAAATAGTTTAGAGAGGACAGGGGAAAGTTCAGGAGCACACCTCTTAAGGACTATCACCGGGATTCCATCGTCTCCACACGCCTTATGGGGGTCGAGTTTTGAAATTACTTTGGATAGTACTGTCGGGGTAATATATACGTCGTGCAGTTTGGCCTCAGTTCTAATAGGGAAGTCGGGTGGGTGTACTCCGGACGAGTCGAATGTGGAGTTGGATGAGAATCGGTGGGCAAAGCACTGGGCTTTGTCCGCAGATGACGTGAGAACCTCAAATCCATGGATTAAAGGAGGTATTGAGGATTTCCTATTGTTGAGCACTCGTTTACAAATCCTCCAATAGTCCTTGAAGCCGAACTTGCGGTCAGCTATGTGCTATCGCATTCTCTCAGCAAACAACTGTTTGGCGTCATTTAGGGTTCTCTTGCACTCATTGCGAGCAAATGTGAACAGGCGCCTATTGTGATCAGTTGACTGTCTCCGGAATAGACGGAAGTGATGGTTCCTGTGGGCAATGGCGGCTGAGCAGGCCGGAGAGAACCACGGAGAGGAATGAGGTTTTAAGCAATACTTCCTGGTGGGTATGAAGGCATCAATGACAGCTTTCACCCATGACGAGACCTCAGAGGCACAGTCATCAACTGATAGGTCGAACACTTTTCCCCAAGGGACGTCGCAGAGGAAATCGCGAAAGGCATCCCAGTCAGCTTTTTGGTAGAGGTAGGAGGTCTTATAGGTAGGGGGCTCCTGGGGGGAGTGAGATTGGAAAGAAATACTGAGAGAGACTACAGTGTGGTCGGAGTTGCCGAGAGGGCAAAGCTGTGAGACTTGACAGGCGTCAGGCGCAGAGGTGAAACATATATCTAGCAGTGAGGAATGACCCGAGGGAGTGCTTGGGAAGCGAGTGGGAAAGTCCACCACTTGCGTAAATAGCAAAGTTCATGGCGTGAATGCCCGCCGAATCAGTAACAGCGTTTTCAAGCCACTCAGAGTGATGGGCATTGAGGTCTCCAAATACAAATATGTGGGCAAATGGGTGATAGGAAATAGCCTTATCTATGTGGTCGGCAATGCTATCTAGTAGGGAGCAGTCAGGAGAGGAGGGAGAACGGTAAAGGAAGAATAGGTAGCTAACTGAACTGAGGAGAGACAAGCGGAGACATATGTATTGGTGGTCAGTAGATTCGAGTGAAGTCACCCTAGTTATGGGGAGGTGTTCGCTGACATAAACACCCAGCCCATGCATGTGGACAGTGGAATCCTTCCTTAAAAGGGGAAGATAACCAGGGATGAAGAGGTCAGAGGAGGGAATAGTTGAGTTGAGGTTAGTTTCGCAGAGCGCGAAGATGTCAGGGGACTTTTCATGCAGGAACGCTTCTACACTAGCAAAGTTAGTACGAATGCCTCGGATATTAGTGAAGGAGAGGTTAATGGGCTTAGGTGGTTTGGATTTAACTGGTTTAGGGTCATGAGTATTATATGAAAATACTGGAGAGCCGTTTTAAGGGACTTAGGATTCATCATTAGTGGTCACAATCTGAACAACAACATACGCATTGGTGGTCACAATCTGAACAACAACATACGCATTGGTGGTCACAATCTGAACAACAACATACGCAGATTATACACTGCTGATAGCCGACACAGAAAGAAAACTACAAGAAGTCCTAAAATGGTAGATGAAGAAAGTAAAAAGAAAAAGGACTACAAATAAATTACAAAAAACAAAAAAACAAACAAACAGATGAGCCCAAAATGCCAATTACAGGTTGTGGATACTAAAATCGAGCAAGTACATGAATTTAAGTACTTGGGAAGTGTTCTAACGGAAGACGGAAAGTGCGACACTGAGATCCGAAGGCGAATTAGCATGGCCAAGGACGCATTCCAGAAGCTAAGCAGAGTATTAAGAGACAGGGAAATTTCGTTGGAAACAAAGAAGAGAGTACTAGATTGCTACGTGATGTCTGTCCTTCAATATGGAAGTAAATGATGGACAATATCATCAAAGATGAAGGAAAAACTTGAAGCAACTGAAGATGTGTTTCTACAGAAGGATGCTGCGAATATCATGGAGCGAGCATGTGAGCAATGATGAAGTTTTAGAAAGGATGGAAACGAAAAGGAAATTAATACTGAGCATGAGGAAGAGACAGCTGAAGTTTTGGGTCAGGTAATGAAAAAGGAGGGCTTGGAGAATCTGATACTCACAGGTCAGAGAGAGGGAAAAAGAGACAGGGGAAAGCAGCGGATAGCACATTTGAAGGGCCTGAGCAGGTGGATGACAGAGCGAGGTTTGGGTATAGTAACAGGAGAAAGCGTGCTAAGAGCCACCAGGGATAAGGAGACGTGGAAGGCCATGATCGCCTACGTCCTGAAGGGACATGGCACATAGAAGGAGAAATTATATACCTATTTGCATATAAACCCTAACTTGTACACCCGCTTGTTTGTAACCACATAAATAGTTACGTGTATATACACCCATATGTACATATGATTGTATGAGAGAGAGAGAGAGAGAGATAGAGAGAGAGAGAGAGAGAGAGAGAGAGAGAGAGGTGTGCTTGGAAATCGACTGTAACTGCCTTTATAATAAGATTAGTTAAGGATTATTTTTCGAGTGGTTTGCCCTGTTTTATTGGTAATTCCGTTTTATCGTTTAATCTTTTGAATTGGTCAATGATCTCTTTCGTAAAGGTTAATCGAAAAGATGGCCGCATGAAAGAATTGTTACCGCCATTTTTCTTTTTCGATTGTTATTTTCAACATGTCCCCGCCTTTGCATGCCATACTTTTGTGTCACTGAGAAACAAATTTCTTTTAAAACAAAATACACCACCGTTATTCTGCTTTTGCTTAATATAACAGCCAATATCTATCTATCTATCTATCTATCTATCTATCTATCTATCTATCTATCTATCTATCTATCTATCCCTAGTCTGTTCATCCAGTCTATCTATCTATCTATCTATCTATCTATCTATCTATCTATCTATCTATCTATCTATCCCAGTCTGTCTATCTATCTATCTATCTATCTATCTATCTATCTATCTATCTATCTATCTATCTGTCTATCTATCTATCTATCTATCTATCTATCTATCTATCTATCTATCTATCTATCTATCTATCTATCCCAGTCTGTTCATCCAGTCTATCTATCTATCTATCTATCTATCTATCTATCTATCTATCTATCTATCTATCCCTATCCCATCTTCTATCTATCTATCTATCTATCTATCTATCTATCTATCTATCTATCTATCTATCTATCTATCGCATAATGATAATCCACGTATACTGTCGTAATATATATAGGAAAAACTACTAAAAAGCTGTAAGTTAAAAATGTATTTTTTGGCAGTATTTATTTATTTCAATTAATATATATATATATATTTGATATTTCAGACCGGCCTCGGCCTTTCATCAGAAACAAATGATTTTAAAATCATTTGTTTCTGATGAAAGGCCGAGGACGGTCTGAAATATCAAATATAATAATAGAAATAAATAAATACTGTCAAAAAAATACATTTTTAACTTACAACTTTTTAGTAGTTTTTTCCATCTATCTATCTATCTATCTATCTATCTATCTATCTATCTATCTATCTATCTATATATATATATATATAGATATATATATATCTCAGTCCAAAACGTAAAGGAAAATGCGACCGGAAGAGACAACGTATACGGGATCAGGGAAAGTGTGAATGATCCCAGGAAGACATTATTCGTTTTAATTAATTTGCATAAGAATCTATCTATCTATCTATCTATCTATCTATCTATCTATCTATCTATCTATCTATCTATCTATCTATCTATCTATCTATCTCAGTCTGTTCAAATCTATCTATCTATCTATCTATCTATCTATCTATCTATCTATCTATCTATCTCTTTCGTTAGTCTCTCATCACTCAGTCACACTTTCTAGAAGCAATTTTGGGGAGAACTGCAGATATGCAAGGGAGTACAAAGAACCGTTAGTGTTATTACTGTGCATAGCATACTACAATTAAATTTCATTTTTTTTTTTTATGGTGGGGAATTAAAAGTTTTATTATTTAACATATAAAGCGCTCTCACTATTTTAAAAACAATTTAATAATTAAAATAAAAAATATTTATTTAATAAAAATGCAATATTGCTTTTCGTATATCTTTTCTTCAAGAAAAAAATACTTTCTTAAAAAAAAGTTGTTTACCATGAAGTTCTATAAAATAGAATTAAATTAAAGTAAAAAGAATTTATTAAAGTGCGTAGTAGGTTTTTGTCTAAGTATTTTAAAAACAAATCAGCTTATTTAAATTTCATCGATTGGTTTGTGAAAATTAACTAAACAGAGTCTGTAAATCTCGACGAAAAATGTTCAAGAATACTGAATATTGTGAAGATTTCCACACACGTCATTTCTAGAGAGCGGATATAAAAGTATGGCATGTTCAAAACCAAACCAGAAATAAATATTTACGCATGGCATGTTGTATGTTGCATGCTCAAGAGTACGAAATCCTAACAATTTATTCTTTGCTGTTAAATAGGAAATAAATAAATTGTTTTACAAAAATTGGTTACCATGAAGTCCTATAAAATTAAATTAAATTATTAAGTAGGGGTTTTGTTTCAAACAAATCAGCTTCTTTAAATTTTATCGATTGGCTTGTACGAAACGTAGAGTTTGTAAAACTTGACAAAAAATGTTAGTGATAACTTCAACGGTACTACAAGTACTTTCAAAAGTACTAAATACTGTTAGGATTTTAGCACGCCTCAGCGTGTTTCCACCAAAACTCTATTGAGTAAACTTTTTAACAGAATATTTTTTCAACATTGCTTTTGAGATCCTGCGGTAAGCGTATGTCAAGAAGCTGTGCGCCTAGCTCTAAATATTGGGTTGACTCATAAGCACATTTTGTTTTAGGAAACCAATTTTAATATTTAATATATCATTCTATCCAACCGTCCATTAAATATCTAATAAAAGATGATTAAAAATAGTATAAGTGTTATAGTGTATTAAGTGTAAGTGTTATAGTGTATTAAGTATAAGTGTTATAGTGTATTAAGTGTAAGTGTTATAGTGTATTAAGTGTGTTATAGTGTATTAAGTGTAAGTGTTATAGTGTATTAAGTGTAAGTGTTATAGTGTATTAAGTATAAGTGTTATAGTGTATTAAGTGTAAGTGTTATAGAGTATTAAGTATAAGTGTTATAGTGTGTTAAGTGTAAGTGTTATAGTGTATTAAGTGTAAGTGATATAGTGTATTAAGTGTAAGTGTTATAGTGTATTAAGTGTAAGTGTTATAGTGTATTAAGTATAAGTGTTATAGTGTATTAAGTATAAGTGTTATAGTGTATTAAGTGTGTTATAGTGTATTAAGTATAAGCGTTATAGTGTATTAAGTGTAAGTGTTATAGTGTATTAAGTATAAGTGTTATAGTGTATTAAGTGTAAGTGTTATAGTGTATTAAGTATAAGTGTTATAGTGTATTAAGTGTAAGTGTTATAGTGTATTAAGTATAAGTGTTATAGTGTATTAAGTGTAAGTGTTATAGTGTATTAAGTATAAGTGTTATAGTGTATTAAGTGTAAGTGTTATAGTGTATTAAGTATAAGTGTTATAGTGTATTAAGTATAAGTGTTATAGTGTATTAAGTGTGTTATAGTGTATTAAGTATAAGCGTTATAGTGTATTAAGTGTAAGTGTTATAGTGTATTAAGTATAAGCGTTATAGTGTATTAAGTGTAAGTGTTATAGTGTATTAAGTATAAGCGTTATAGTGTATTAAGTGTAAGTGTTATAGTGTATTAAGTATAAGCGTTATAGTGTATTAAGTGTAAGTGTTATAGTGTATTAAGTATAAGCGTTACATAGTGTATTAAGTGTAAGTGTTATAGTGTATTAAGTGTAAGTGTTATAGTGTATTAAGTGTAAGTGTTATAGTGTATTAAGTATAAGTGTTATAGTGTATTAAGTGTAAGTGTTATAGTGTATTAAGTATAAGTGTTATAGTGTATTAAGTGTAAGTGTTATAGTGTATTAAGTATAAGTGTTATAGTGTATTAAGTGTAAGTGTTATAGTGTATTAAGTATAAGTGTTATAGTGTATTAAGTATAAGTGTTATAGTGTATTAAGTATAAGCGTTATAGTGTATTAAGTGTAAGTGTTATGAACAATGACCAGGTAAGCGTTATAGTGTATTAAGTGTAAGTGTTATAGTGTATTAAGTATAAGCGTTATAGTGTATTAAGTGTAAGTGTTATAGTGTATTAAGTATAAGCGTTATAGTGTATTAAGTGTAAGTGTTATAGTGTATTAAGTATAAGCGTTATAGTGTATTAAGTGTAAGTGTTATAGTGTATTAAGTATAAGCGTTATAGTGTATTAAGTGTAAGTGTTATAGTGTATTAAGTATAAGCGTTATAGTGTATTAAGTGTAAGTGTTATAGTGTATTAAGTATAAGCGTTATAGTGTATTAAGTGTAAGTGTTATAGTGTATTAAGTGTAAGTGTTATAGTGTATTAAGTGTAAGTGTTATAGTGTATTAAGTGTAAGTGTTATAGTGTATTAAGTATAAGTGTTATAGTGTATTAAGTGTAAGTGTTATAGTGTATTAAGTATAAGTGTTATAGTGTATTAAGTGTAAGTGTTATAGTGTATTAAGTATAAGTGTTATAGTGTATTAAGTGTAAGTGTTATAGTGTATTAAGTATAAGTGTTATAGTGTATTAAGTATAAGTGTTATAGTGTATTAAGTGTGTTATAGTGTATTAAGTATAAGCGTTATAGTGTATTAAGTGTAAGTGTTATAGTGTATTAAGTATAAGCGTTATAGTGTATTAAGTGTAAGTGTTATAGTGTATTAAGTATAAGCGTTATAGTGTATTAAGTGTAAGTGTTATAGTGTATTAAGTATAAGTGTGATAGTGTATTAAGTGTAAGTGTTATAGTGTATTAAGTGTAAGTGTTATCGTGTATTAAGTGTAAGCGTTATAGTGTATTAAGTGTAAGTGTTATAGTGTATTAAGTATAAGCGTTATAGTGTATTAAGTGTTAGTGTCATAGTGTATTAAGTGTAAGTATTATAGTGTATTAAGTATAAGTGTTATAGTGTATTAAGTGTAAGTGTTATAGTGTATTAAGTATAAGTGTTATAGTGTATTAAGTGTAAGTGTTATAGTGTATTAAGTGTAAGTGTTATAGTGTATTAAGTGTAAGCGTTATAGTGTATTAAGTGTAAGTGTTATAGTGTATTAATTGTAAGCGTTATAGTGTATTAATTGTAAGCGTTATAGTGTATTATTTGTAAGCGTTATAGTGTATTAAGTGTAAGCGTTATAGTGTATTATGTGTAAGTGTTATAGTGTATTAAGTGTAAGCGTTATAGTGTATTATGTGTAAGTGTTATAGTGTATTAAGTGTAAGCGTTATAGTGTATTAAGTGTAAGTGTTATAGTGTATTAAGTGTAAGTGTTATAGTGTATTAAGTGTAAGCGTTATAGTGTATTAAGTGTAAGTGTTATAGTGTATTAAGTATAAGTGTTATAGTGTATTAAGTGTAATATTTCTATTTCTCCCCTTCTTCATTCGATTTAAGGTATTAACATCTTCTGCTGATAAAGCTGAATGTTTCGCCCATAAATTCTCCTGAAATTCTACTCTTGACTCATTTGGAGTATCCCTGCCCAACTTCTCACTTAGAACTAAGTCACCTCTGTTGCGTGATATGCATATAACCCCTTCCATGGTTTCTGGTATCATCTCTAAACTAGATCTCCAAAAATGATGGTGTCCCTGTCATTAAAAAATGTGTTCCCGAGACAGCTCTTACTCTCTCTAAACTGTATTGCATTTACCAGGATCCCCCACTAGAAGATGAGGCCGAGGTTTAATGTGGGAAGCTTGGAACGCATGCGAACGGGCAAGAGCCAAAAAATGCTCACTCCCCGCAACAGTCATTCGCGCTGACCTCGGTGGTGACCAATTCTACTCATTTAGTGAAGTAGGGTGGTGCCGTTTCTGGACACTGTTCCCCGGGATCGGGCACCTCTCAGGATATTTTTTCTTTGATGCATGTCTGTCCGCGGACAGAGATATAACGGGGCCGCACTCTGCCCGAGACAGACATGCAACTGGGAGATGATGATCCCAACCAGCCAAAAGATAGCAGTTAAATAAAATAAATCTCTAAACTGTATAATACATTCCTTGCTTGGCCTCTTGCTTTCCTGGTTGTTAGAAGTCATCATCTGTTGTTTTAGTTTTTTAAAATTCTTGTGGGTCGTCAGACCCTCTTAATTATTAGTCTATTAGCCTTCTACTGTTTTTGGAAAACTTCTAGAGGCCATTATCAATGCTAAAATGGTTCATCATTTCTCATCACAGGGCCTTTTCTCAGATTTTTTTAATTCTTGTTCTTTTATTGTTTTCTTTCTTTAATAGTGTATTTCCTCATATTATCTCACATTTGCATCTTAGTGGCTTTATTGCTTTACTCAGGGTAAAATCTAAGTGCAAAGTCTGTATTTACCTTCTCTTCAATCAATTTAAGGTGTTAACATCCTCTGCTGATAATGCTGACGGCTTCACCCATGAATTCTCCTTAAACTCTCCTTTTGACTCATCCTTGCCTAACTTCTCACTAAAAACTGAGCCTCTGTTGAGTGAGATGCATATAACCCCTTCCACGGTTTCTGCTATCATCTCTAACCAAGATCCCTACGAAGCATATGGACCCGAAGTTATCTCTGTAATAGTTTTTAAGAAATGTGCTTTTGAACTAACCCCTGTTCTCTCTAAACTGTATACTACATTCCTCGCTGCCTCTTACTTTCCTGCTTGTTGGAAATTCTCATCTTAATAAGTGCTAAATTAGTTAAGAGTCTGAAAAAGCAGAGCCTTCTTTCAGACAAGCAGTATGGCTTTCGCTTCTCTAGGTCAACTGCTGATCTATTAAAGGTGGTTGTGGAAAGAATCGATCAACCTTTATTGCTTTGAGCATCTCGAAAGAGCTTCACAGAGGCATACCGGTCTTCTTCACAAGTTGAAAGGCTATGGTATTACCGGACGAATGTTTTGAACAGGTTCAGTCTTTCTCATCAAATCACGAAATGAACGTTGTCCTAAACGGCCATTCTTCTAAATCCTTTCGTGCTAATGTAGGTACTCACTCAGGGCTCTGTCCTTGGAGCTACATGTTCCTAATTTTCATCAATTATTTCCCTGATGACATCAATTCCCAATTTGGTATCTATGATGATGATACACCATTTACTCCTGCCCTTATAAGTAAGTCTAACAAGTTCGTTAAGTTCGAACTGGCGACTGATCTCAAAAATGAACTAAGAACAGCCTGCTAAGTGAAACAAGTTATTGTACATTTCGGTGAATGTATAATTAGATAAAATATAATTCTTCTTTTTAATCAGTATCACCCCATGCAAGGCAATAAAGCCACTAAGACACAAAGGGTTACAGGGTGTGAAAGAATTAGGAACAGAAACATTAATCATGAATGGGAAGAGAAAAGAATAATGAGAAGGATGTGCAGTGGATATCGGCTCAGAATGAGAAATCGGAGAGTCGGGTTCGAATTCTAATTGAATTCGTTGCTTTCATTTTTAAGCGCAAATGTATTAATCCGTCGCTTCTCTCTCCACCTATGGGTTAAATAGCAGGATCGATTGGGCTCTATAGCTTTGGTTGGCCATCAGTCTACCGCAGAAAGTAATGGCAACCTACTGCGGGAAAATCTTCTGCCCAGTCACTCATATCTGTTTTGAGATATGATCGCCCAAGCGTGTGTCACGTATGTTATTTATCCCATAACTGGGGGAAAGAGACGGATTAATACCTTTGCCAAGCGTATTTACGCGTAAGTGAATGCAAGGGATTCAGCTGGAATTTGAACTCGGCTCCCTGATTTCTCGTTCCGAGCCGATATCCACTACATCACAACGCACTGGTCTAATTACTGGGCTTAAACTTCAAATGTACTAAAGCGAAGAGCACATCCGAACAATTACCATGAAAGTATTTATAGAAAAGACAGAGTGACAAAATTACGGCGGTGGAACAGTGGCTGAAACCGAGGTGCCAGATCAGGATCAATAATATTGCTGAGTCATCTTTAGATTTTATAAAGGAGTTCAAGGTAAATATAAAGGACATCTGACTATATATATTCTAATATAGCATTTTATTTTTGAAAAATAAAGTTGATAAACAAAAAAGAAATTATTTATGGATCAAGTTAATAGAATCACACTTTATCATTTTATTTTTACTGTCTATAATAATAAAATTCAAATTTGAAATTCACTTTTTCTTTTAGGTTATACTCGGTGGAGGTCGTCGAAACTTTCTTCCTGTGGAAACCGACGATCCCGAATATAAAAATAAAAAAGGAAAAAGAAAAGACAAAAAAAATCTAATAGAGGTATTTCAAATTTATTTTATATTTTTGAATTCAAGTTCCTTTGAATACGTTTGGTGTTGTATTACAGGTTATACCAGTAAAAAAAAAAGCTGCAGATTTACTCTTCGAGAAAATACACCTGCTCTTTATGCACTGGATATCGGCTCGGAACGACAAATCGGGGAACAGAGTTCGAATTCCAGTTGAATTCGTTGCAATCCCTTACGCGCAAATACTCTTGAGAAAGGTATCAATCCGTCTCTTCCCTCCAGTTATGGGTTAAATAACAGGACTGATTGGGTTATATAGGCTTGGCTGCAACCAGTCTACCGCAGAAAGTAATGGCAACCTACTGTGGGATAATTTTCTGCCCAGTCAGTCATGTTTCTTTCCAGACATGAGCACCTAAAGTGGGTATCACGTATGACACTTAACTGACTGACTTGGTTTTGTGGTGAATACGGAACAAAAATTTTCTTTTCTTCACTGTTTTCCAATTTGAATGCCAGTGTGAAATCTATTTTTTGACCAATAGAAAAAGTGATTGTCTCCCAGCTAAAGAAAAGACCAAGGCAAAATTGATCAAGTCTGTGTGAAATGTATTCTGACTAATAGAAAAAAAGAGCGACTTATACTGGGAAAATTAGCGAGCCGCTGTTACATCGCTTTTTGATATAAATAGAGAAAATTGAATTAAAGAGATAAGCGAACAAAGAACAGATAGATCGTCCGTCAAAATGTAGCAATAAATCTTTAGGGCTGCTTTTGAGGACCCTAGATGACACACCAGGATTTGTAATTGGAGGCCACAACCTGAACAACATAAGATATGCGGACGATACAGTACTGATTGCGGACACGGAAAGTAAACTGCAAGATCTCATACAGAAAGTAGCAGTGGAGAGTGACAAGAAAGGACTACAAATAAACTTTAAGAAAACTGAGTGCATGGTCATCAGCAAAAGATACAACCCGAAATGCCAAATGCAGGTAGGGGATAACAGAATCAAACAAGTCCAATAATTTAAGTACCTAGGAAGTGTTCTAACAGGAGATGGAAAGTGCGACACGGAGATCCGAAGGCGAATTGGCATGGCAAAGGACGCGTTCCAGAAGATGAGCAAAATACTAACACACAGGAAAATCTCAATAGAAACGAAGAAAAGAGTGCTAGACTGCTACGTGATGTCAGTTCTTCAATACGGCTGTGAATGCTGGACAATATCATCGAAAATGAGGACAAAACTGGAAGCGGCCGAAATGTGGTTCTACAGAAGGATGCTACGGATATCGTGGACTGAGCATACAAGCAACGACGAAGTGTTAGAAAGAATGGCAACAAAAAGGAAATTGATGCTGAGCATCAGGAAGAGACAACTGAAGTTCCTGGGACACGCAATGAGGAAGGAGAGCCTGGAGAACCTGATACTGACTGGACAGTTAGAAGGAAGGAGAGACAGAGGAAGGCAGCGGATAGCATATTTGCAGGGTCTGATCAGGTGGATGACGGAACGGGGGTTACCAGGAGCAACAGGAACAAACATACTAAGAGCCACAAGGGATAGGGAGACGTGGAGATCCATGATCGCCTACGTCCTGAAGGGACAGGGCACATAGAAGAAGAAGAAGAAGAAGAAGAAGATCGGACACAACTGTCCCGGTGACCCATATTCGCACTCTCACAACTGTCCCAGTGACCCATATTCTCTTCTGTTGCTTTCTTTGTCTCTCTCTTTTTTTTTTTTCGCTTCACCTACACACCGTCCACAAAAAGGAAGAGATGGACAAACGTTACCAGAATTTGTTGATACACAAAGCTAAACATAGAGTACACAAATAACATTTCGCTACAACAAACGAACTCTGAATTCTTTAAACCCTTTACAACTCTAATTTCTCTTAAAACACTTTCACAGTTTAATAATTTAATACATACAAATTGGATATTATGCTGTTTGATAAATAAATTTTTACTTATTTATACAAACGAGGCATTTTTTCATTTTTCCAACCTTCTGATAATTTTATATTATGGGAAAGTTGGTTGGGTTTTACACAAGGCCAATTTGATGAACATAATCGAGATTCTTACATATTTATTCCGTATTCACCACATTTTCATCTCATTGGTCTTCTAAAAGCCCAAATCTGAATGTTATGCTCTACTGTATCTGGAGTATATTTCTAACTCACTTGCAAAACCGCCGTCGTGACGTCGTCGATATTGATTCATTGAAGTAAAATATAGCTAAACTTGGAAGGAAATTTCTCTTAGTACAATCTGACCCATGTTTTTCAATACACGCCTATTAATATATTATGAATAGTTCTTTACCAACGTGTTTCGTTCTTTGATCTCTATCCACTCAAATGTAAGGATTTTAGTTTGTAACATGTATTTATAAGCATAATTAAATGCATCGTTAAGAACGCTTCTTAAAGATAATACACATTATATATATATATATATATATATATATATATATATATTAAACATATGCTGTTAAATATAAGAGACAATGAATGTCTATTATGTTTAATCATGAGCCGTTCTAAACGTCGTATTTTTGCTTTAATTCCAGTTGAAAATAAAGACAAAAATTCTCCAACATTTGGATATTGATTTTCTTCGGTGTGACATCATAAAACCGCATCGCAAATTTAAGAACTGAGTTTTTTATTTTTGGTAACTATTGCCGTTGCCAAGCGGAGTTTTATGTCAACACAAAATAAAATCGTCGGTGATGGTGGATGTTATAATATTTCAGTTTAAACACCCTCTCTGAAGATGGCTCATGTGAGCAGAAAGCTTAGAAGAAAATCAATAAATAATTATCCAAATGTTGGAGAATTTTTGTCTTTATTTTCAACTGAAATTAAAGCAAAAATACGACGTTTAGAACGGCTCATGATTAAACATAATAGACATTCATTGTCTCTTATATTTAACAGCATATGTTTAGAAAATTACTTGCTGCCTCGATACACTATATATATATATATATATATATATATATATATATATATAGGCAGCAGTCTTTCATTTAAACATGTTTCGTTAAAAAAAGACCGACAAGGAAGATTTTATAATTTTTTTGATTTTAAGAACCGTATTTCTGCCGTAATTCCGAAAAAAAAAAGAAAAAAATTAAATTTATAATATATTATAGAAAATGTAAAACAGTAAACCTTATTGTTTCTAATAATAATAACCTAATTATAACCCCACAAATCTAAACTGGCTGTGATTAATATAGTGTATGAATTTTAATGCCCTGTACAAGATTGTGTTTCTTCTTACCTATAATGGCCATACTACAACTTCTTTGGGTAGACGCCTTATATGCCACCTATCTAGTAACAATAGTGCAATAAAAAGAACATTTATTAACCCATGATTTACAAGAACCCTTGAGAATAATTTTGGTTGAAAATATAAACATACTATTTAAATCACAATATCAAAGGCACCTCGCTATAAGGGAAGCACTATATATTAAACCATTTTCTCCCGTCATCAATCTTACATATTTAACAGTGGAAATGAAGTTTTGAAAGTTTTTAAATAAACAGATGCCCACACGATGATCACCCACGCGCATCACGTGATAGATTTAAAGAACTCTCCTTTACAAAAACACTAAAACACAAAAAAATACATTGCAGTCAAACATGAGGAGGTAACAACACCGGAAAAATAACACTTTCGAAAATAGCCTGTGAAGAGGCTGAAAGCGCCTGGAAAGTCAAATATTAGGGAATATTTTTACATTCCTTATCTCTAGCAAAAAAGAAACATGTAAGAATACAATAAAAGTTTAATCAAATTTAATAAAATCTTCCTTGTCGGTTGTTTTTAACGAAACATATTTACAGTATAGCATCCCAAAAACAATAAAATGAACTAGATGACCCATAGAGTAGAGTTGAATCAAAATTGTTGAAAACAATTTTATAAAATATAAAAACGAAATGAAATTTCGCAAGTCATGGAAAAAATTTTTACGGTCAACTAAAGCGACAGAAGAAACTTAACGTGCGAGTGTTTAAAAAACACGCACGCACGCATATGCAGTTTCTGACGTACTTGACTTATCTATTTATACACGAAAACTTGGCCATCAGAAAAGCAAACATATAAAATTTCGTTAAAATTCGTTAATTTCCGTAACATATATATATATATATATATATATATATATTACGGAAATTAACGAATTTTAACGAAACTTGGTTATAAACAACCGACAGTTTGAAATGAATTGTTTGAACATTATTTTTTATCGATACTCGTATTTAAGTAGATATTCTGTTTTTTAATTAAACAGAATTATATATTTATAATGTATCTATCTATCTATCTATCTGCAATTCAATTCTCACTGGGTACCCCATACTTTCGGCCTTGTGTCACATCTAAGCGGTGCTTAGAAAATTGACTATCTGTAATTCACTTCCGGCCAAAATTTAAAATTTCTCTCTCTTTGCCGTTTCCATCGACTCTTCCCCTTTCTTCCCACTTTACATTTTCTTACTTTTTTCCTCTTTATTTTCCTTTTCACTTTCTATTTCTTCTGTGTCATTTTTTCTCTTTCTTTCCCATTTCTTTATAAAATAATTCTTTTCATAAAAATGCCAAAAGATTTTAGCTCAAACATTGTAACAGATGTCAATATCTGTCTGCAATTCCCTTCCGGTCAAAATTTAAAATTTCTCTCTCTTAACCGTTTTCATTTGCTCTTCCCTCTCTACATTTTCTCACTTATTTTCCTCTTCACTTTCTATTTCTTCTGCATCTTTCCTTTTCCTCTTTCTTTTCCTTTTCTTGATTTCTCATCTTATTTTCTGATCTTTTCTACTCTCTTTCTTTCCACCTTTTTAATATCTTTTTACCTCACAAATAATAATATATGAACATTTAAACTGGAAAACCTCAAAAATTATACCAAACTGGCTAGACACACGTGAAAAATTGCAAAGACCCCGATATAACTTGCAGTATAATGAAAATAGCTAAACCGTATAACTGTGGCGATGTATGTAGATTGTGCCAGGAGGAAACGTTAGCCATTATTTTATTCTTCGATGATATTGTCCAGCATTCACTGCCATATTGAAGAACTGACATCACATAGTAATTCATACGTTTCGACAAACTTTAATTGGTCTTTGACATGTTTGGTTTTCAGTAAAGGCACTTTTCTTAGTGATCTTGAATGAAAGCCTGTACAATATAGAGCTCTGCTAATGGTATCCTTACTTACATTAATTCCAGCACCCTCAAGATCAGTTTTAATTTCAGAACGAGTAATGAAGGTTTTTTTTTTTTTTTGGCATATTTCTGCTGATTCACCTTGAAGTTCTCTCATTTATTTTTCTCGGTCTTCCATTTCTTGGAAGGTTTGCTGTACTGTTGCCATACTTCTTATACTTTCTGATGATACTTTCTACTGTACTTAGTACTAGATTCATTTCTTTGCTAATTTTTCGGTAACCTTTTCCTCCTTTGTGACGTTCAATGATTCTATCGCGCATATCTCTGGATAAGTCTTTCGGTTATTTTTAGATCTGATAATATCCATAATAGTTTTGAGGTAGTTGTTACTATGTGTGTGTTTTTTATATGAGATAGATTCTTTTGGATATTAGATGCAATGGAGATGATGTATTTGTTATTGTTTAGATTATTATTGTTAACAGTGTTTCTTTTGTTGTGGTTGTATATATTATGTACCTTTCTTTTTACATTGTTAATAAAGTGATATGGGTAATGCCAGTTTTTGAATGTGCAATTTCTGAAATCAATTTGCGTCCCGGATTTTTCCCAATCTCACCTTTACTTATGGAAATTATACTCAAACAGACTAACATACATAATGAAAATTTAAAAGAAAACGGTTGAATTCCCTTCATATATATATATATATATATATATATATATATGTGTGTGTGTGTGTGTGTGTGTGTGTGTGTGTGAGTGAAATTGAAAATTGAATTATGTTTCTGTACAGTTATGGATTATATCGATGATTACAGCAACAAGGACATGAGTAAATAAATTTTCAACGTCGAGTGACGCGAGGTTGCCTTGGTTTGGTGTTGTACATTTAAGGATCTGCAAAAATTCGTGAGTTGACTTAATGCTATGATAGTGGATAGATATGGGGGAGATAATATCATTCAGGATTTTTGACAACTGGTATCCAGGTTTGTGTATTTTAACATGACCGTATAAGTATCCAGATTGATAATCGATAAGTTTGTTAATTTTCAAGGATCGTCCACACACACACACACACACACACACACACACACACACACACACACACACACATATATATATATATATATATATATATATACTACCGGCCATAATTATTACTCCAGCCCAGTTTTTTAAAAGAAATGATGTATTTCATACTATTTTTAGTATTTCTTGAAAGTGGATAATTCTAAATGAAAATAGATTAGTCTGTGGTCAATACTACACAATAACATGTGCATCAAATGAACTGTTCTGGTGTCCAGTTTTTGTACTCTCTTTCCTATGCTAGTCTCTTCTTCTTGTTGGCTGGCCGAAGCAAAGTCTTCCTGGCTTCCTTGTAAAATTTTGCAAAGTAATAATAACAAAGGAACCATTCTATCTTCATTTAGAATTATCCACTTTGCAATAAATACTAAAATAGTATAAAATACATTATTTTTTTAAAAAAAGAGGTGGCCTAATAATTATGGCCGGTAGTATATATATATATATATATATATATATGCTTCCAAGTGAAGAGGACTCGAGGGTTTTTTTATATCTTGAGTTCTCTGGCATTTATTTTATTATGAACAGTGCTCAATATATTATAGAGTATTATAGAGCTTAATATAATATAATATAATTATATGGTTATGTCAATTTTTCATTGCTACATGCAAATTTCTATGTTTCGAGATTAATTCTCATCATCAGGCAATGCTGGTGTGGTTGTGCACACGATTTACATTCAAAAATGAAAAATTGACATAACCACATAATTATATATATATATATATATATATATATATATATATATATATATATATATATATATATAAGTGTGCGTAAATAGCTTTCTTTATCCAGTCCATTTTCCTCCTGACGATTATTGGACGTATTATCACCAGTCAGCCGGCAAGTGATGGCTGACCCTTTTAAAATATTTATTTAGCTGTGTCTCTTGAGGGGCCAGTCAAAACTGACTAAAAAAACCCAGCACCCCCATTATAGGGATAATAGGCAAGTATATGAAGAAGAAAACTGCAAAATGCTGAGAGAACTTTACTAACAAAACAATACCGGACCGGATGTCTGGAGGGTCGGTGTTGCACAAAGGACCCGACACTTTATTAATGTCATACAATTAATGTATTTCATTACCACATTTGACAATAGAAAATTAAATAAATCTGACAGGTTTTCTCAGGGCTTAATGGGTGCAAACTATTTAAGGTTTTTTTAGGAAGGCGGGCGGAAACCAAATCATAAACATACCTTGCCAAGTAAAATGGCATTCGTTCATGTGATGAATATAGCTGATCTGTAGAAATTGTTACGGGCATTTCCACGTGGTGTAATGGTTATTCAGCTTGTCTCATTAAAACTGAGTAGTGAGTTCAATTCTCACCGAGTGTCCCATGTTTTTGGCATTGTGCCACATACAGTACTGCGCAAAACTATTATGGCAAAAACTATTTTATTTTTGATGAGGGATCAAAATACAGTTTAAAATCACTCCTGTCCTAACACTTTTGCACACTACCGGTAGTGTGAAAAAGTAATAGGACATGGGTGATTTTCCTAAAAAAAACCGCTGAAATTCAAATACGGGATGAAAAGCTAAATCTTTATAAAAATTCAGTCAGTCAGTTAAGTGCCATACGTGAAACACGTTTGGGCGATCATATCTCTCTCGAGACATGACTGACTGGGCAGAAGATTATCCCACAATAGGTTGCCATTGCTTTCTGCGGTAGACTGGTTGCCGACCAAGGCTATAGAACCCAATCTGTCCTGCTATTTAATCCATAACTGGAGGGAAGAGACGGATTAGTACCTTTCCCAAGGGTATTTGCGCGTAAGTGAGTGCAATGAATTCAACTGGAATTCGAACTCGGCTCCCTTATTTCTCGTTCCGAGCCTATATTCACTGCACCACAACGCACATTTAACTAAAAAAGAAAAGGAAAGAAGGCTACAGAATTTGAATTTGCCCCACAAAGCCCTGATCACAATCCTATTGAACATCTATGGGATATTTTGGATAAAAAATTGACAAATCTAATGTTACTTCGAAAAACACACTTTGGGAATAAATACAAGCTGCTTGATAGGAGATACCATTCGATACGTTGAAGAAGCTTGTGATGTCAATACCTGACAGAATGAAGGCTGTGATCAAAGCAAAAGGCTATTATACTAAATATTAAGTTTATTTTGAAACAAGTCATTTTTTCTTGTTAAAACCTTTTGTTGAGTAAATCAAATAAAATTACTTTTATTAAATTATTTATTTTCTGTCAACATGCCTCATAAAAGATAAAAGAATTCTTGTCCTAATACTTTTGCACAGTACGGTATATGTAAATATATTATCCACTGTATAAATATTCATCGGGGTTTTTCATTTTTTTATTTTGTTATTCTCCCCTCCCTACAAACAAATTGTACATATAGGACTTGGATTTTATAGTAAGAATGGTAAATAAGAATGTGATGTTTTGGTGCATGGCGTTTTGTATAGTCTGCTCGGGTCAGCGAATGAGGCCAGCTAAATTAATGTAAGACAGATAAAGACCAGCCTTCCCCAATCCGCATTTTTGGCCTTGTGCCACATTTTTGTATTTTTACAAAAATACATATTATGGTTAGTAAGCTTGTCTTGCTGGATCAATTACGATTAAGTTGTGAATGCGATCCTCAATAGGCTCCCATGCTTTCGCCTTTGTGTCACATCTAAGCTCTAAAAATCATCTGACACCTTGACGTAGTGTAAAGGTTAGCAAGCTTGAATCATTACAATTGAGTTCGATCCTTACTGGGTGCCCCAGTCTTTTGGCTTTGTGTCACATCTAAACCGCGCTTAGAAAATCACCGTAAAAATTTTGAACTGTTTGGGTTTCGCATTTGTAAAATGGTAGAAATTAATCATAGATCTAATATCTCATCATTCTTTTGAAATTGCTAGACGTAGCAATAAGTTTTATGTTAATAGTTTATTTCTGACATTTTCACTTGTGGAACTCTCTTCTGGCTTCTTGCTTACCTACAACTACAGTCTTCAAATATTTAAATACATCGTCAATTGCCATTCCTGTTTCCTTAAAAACTTATTTGAGTTTTCTAAGGTTCTTCCATCTTGCACATTTATAAATCTACCATTCGTTCATGCATACTGTTGACATATCTGGTCGAGTGCTCCTGCTATTCATCTCGAGGTTCTCGATAGAATCCAAAAAACGATCTGCAATGTAAACGGTCCTGACCTGGCATCTCAAATTCAGTCACTTTCTAACCGACTTGTATTTCTACAAATATTATCATGCAAACTGCTCCGGTGAGCATTTTTCCCTGGTGGTCTCGATCAGGTGAATTTAAGCGTGCTACTAGATTGGCATCTAGGTCCCACCCTTTTACCATTGAAATAGTTAAATGTAACTGTCTCTTCTACTCTAATAGTTTCTTTTCTCGCACTTCCAGCTTGTGGAATTTTCTTCCATTTATTGGTTCCCAATTGGCTACAATTTCCAAAGGTTTAAATGCAACGTCAATTGCCATCTTCTGTTTTTTGAATCCCAATCATCTGTTATCCTTTCTGCAATATCTCCTGTTGGGTCTTTTCTCTCACTATCGCCCCCCCACCCCCGTGCACTAGTGGCGGTATCGCCTTTGTTGGGATGAAATGATTATATATATATATATATATATATATATATATATATATATTTTAAGCGTTTCACCCCGAGCAAGGCATGTCACTGCCACTACTGTGCAGGGGGCTACGTAGAGTGGAGAAAGGCTGATTAAATATAGGAAATGACAGAGGGTAGGTGATAGGCGGGTAAGGATACCGAGAATGAGGGTTGGGTAGATGAGAGTGTTGTGAGAATAGTTGGGAGTTAGTGTGATAGGAGGTGTCTATTGACCCTACATTTAAACACCTGGAGATTGTAACTGTCGGGAAAGCAGACTTGTGGAAGGGAGTTCCACAGGCGGGAAGCGCGAGAAAAGAAGCTGTTGGAGTAGAATTTACGGTTACATCTTATTTGTTTAACTGTAAAAGGGTGGGACCTAGTTGCTAATCTAGTATCTCGTGTAAATTCGTGCTTAGGCGGCACCAGTGATCTAAGCTCATCGGAGCAGAAGCCATGAAAGTACTTGTAGAAGAGTCACAGGGAAGCCACATCACGCCGGTGTGAGAGCGGCTGCAGCCGGTCTGCCAAGTCAGTATCAACGACGTTACAGATCCTCCTTTGTATTTTGTCAAGAAGCCCTAGGAGAGCAGCAGGGGCACCCGACCAGATATGGCAGCAATATTCAATATGCGGGCGGATGGTAGATTTGTATATGTGCAGAATAGATTCAGGTGGGAAAAATTTCCGGGCCCTGCACAGGGAGCCGACTTTCATAGCAGTAGATTTGGCAATGGATTCAATATAGTCATTCCATTTGAGGTTCGCCGAGAGTGTAAGGCCAAGGAGGCGTAGTATTTTACTCTCTGGGAGGCTAGCCTGTCCCATGCTAATGGGAGGTAGATGCGATTGTCTATGGTGATTAGTTGATAACAGCTTTGTTTTGGAGGCATTGAAATTTACCAACCATTCCCTACCCCAGGTCACTACGGATTGGAGGTCCCTTTCAAGTGCGGCAGCAAGGTTCACTTTGTCGTCCAGACCTGGTTTCTGATCGATGCGGGAGTAGATTGTTGTGTCGTCGGCATACATGCCAACTTGGGATCTAATGGTGTCGGGAAGATCATTAATGTAGATCAGAAAGAGCGTGGGACCTAGGATAGAACCTTGAGGGACGCCCGCGTTCGTCTGGTAGTTTTGGGAGACATGCCCATTTAATACCACCTTCAATGTGCGGTTAGAGAGGAAAGACTGGATGAGGTCAAACAGATGTCCAGTTATCCCATAGCTCCGCAGTTTGCACAAGAGGCCAGCATGCCAGACGCGGTCGAATGCTTTGGAGATATATTAAAAAAGGATTAATTCAGTGATGTTGAATGACCATTTCGATATGAAAATCCCCACGGGGGATAACACATCACCTCAACAACAGAAAAATCCTTTCAGAAGTACAGTTTCTGAAAGGATTTTTCTGTTGCTGAGGTGATGTGTTATCCCCCGTGGGGATTTTCATATCGAAATGGTCATTCAACATCACTGAATTAATCCTTTTTTAATTTATATTTGCTCTGTAATATTTTATTACATGTAGCTCTCTTCCTGTATCATTTTTTAATATTAAAATAAAATTTTTAATATTAATTAGGATCGGGTTTTTGGAATTTACCTTCCTGCTTTTTTCACTTGGATTAAAGTATCTGAATTAAAATATATATATATATATATATATATATATATATATATATATTTTTAATTCAGATACTTTATATATATATATATATATATATATATATATATATATATATTATAAGTTATAGTTTAGAACAAGTACAAATTATAATTTACTACAAAAGTGTACATTTTGTTTCGACATTATAATTGACTACAAAAAGTGTAGTAAGACAAAGCAATGTAAAAAAAAACAATGTTTCATCAGACAGTTAATAATGATGGTAATTATCATCATTAAATTAATGTCTTGAACGTTGTTAATACTTTCTTCATTTTTTATTTACTTCGACTGTGCGTCCACAGCTCAGCAGTGGAACCGCCGACTGACGTCATTTTGGTCGGGTTTCAATCTTGGCTAAAAAAGCAATCGTATGTCTAACTGTATTGATAAGCTATGATACAGCAAAACAGATCTGTCTGCCATAGACTATATATGGGCAGCGATTTTTCTTTTAAACATGTTTCGTTAAAAACGACTGACAAGGAAGATTTTATTCATTTTTTATTTAATTTTTCCAGTATTCCTATATGTTTCCTTTTCGCTGCAGATAAGGAGTGTAAAAATGATAAAAACTTTCTTCTATCCTTTCATTTTTTCTTTCTTTCATTTTTTTCTTTCGTTCTTTCTTTCATTTAATTTTTCTTTCATTCATGTTTTCTTTCTTTCATTTTTTCTAACCCATTCATTCTTCTATCCTTTTTATTTTTCTTTATCTTTCCTTCTCTTCTTTTAAAATTTCGTTTAATTTTTATTTTTTCCTTCTTTTTTCTACACTTTTTAACTTTCTTTCTTCGAATCTTTTTAACTGAAATATTTTAGTCCAAAAATAGTTGACAAACATGTGGGGTTTTTCATTATGTATTTTAATGTAAAAATATATAAGTCAAGAATTTACGGTGCAGGATATAATTAAATACCTACAAAAGGTGTATACAAATAACGAAGTCGTCCTTTCTTTAAATACTGTAAACAATAACGGAGCTTATCTTTGTCGGACAAAAAAGAAAAAAATGGCCACATAAAAACAAAACCATAATTTCCATCTCGTACGACGCGAACGCAACGCCTCTCATGTCAGTCACACACATGCACACGCACACACACGCACACGCACACACACACACACACACACACACACACACACACACACACAAAGAAATGCTTTAATATGAAAAGTAGGCCAGGTCTATTTAAACATAAAGTATTTTAAATAGACACTGAACCTTACAAATCCGGAAAAGTTGACATCGGACAGGTGCCGGAGTAACAGGTTTTCGAAACTAGTGATGTGAAGGACACAGATCGATAGAAAATGAAATACATACTAAAGTGGGAACGTGCTTTTAAACTTTATATATATTCGACAATATTTCGTTTCACGCTGATTTGTCTCGTAGAAAAATCCCGTGTAGTAATTTAAAAAATATAAGGTTTTCTCTTTCATTGAACGAGATGTTAAACGCGTGAAAGCTTATCGCTTCATCTAGCTTTTCTTTGTGCAAATATTTTAACGATTTCTTTCTTCTATCCTTTTCAAACTTTCTTTTTCTATTTCGTTGTTTATTTAAACATTTTAACCCTTTCTTTATTCTAACCTTTTTGAATTTCTTTTTCTCTTTCATTCTTTGAGCAAACATTTTCAAAATATTTGCTCAAAGCAAGCGTTAAAAATTATTTTTAACAACGCTTGTTTTTTCTATCATTTTTCACTTTCTATTTTTGTTCTTTTTTTAATATTTTAACGCTTTCTTTCTTCCATTACTTTTTAACTTTCTTTTTCTTTTTCCTTACTTTTCCTCTTTCAAACATTTTAACCCTTTCTTTCTTCTACCCTTTTTAACTTTCTATTTTTCTTCGTTCTTCCTTTTTCTTTTTTTCTTTAAACTTTTGAACCCTTTCTTCTATACTTTGTAGAATTTTTTCTCTTTCTTCTTTCTTTCTTTGAACATTTTGACCCTTTCTTTCTTCTATACATTATAACTTTCATTCCTTTTTTCTTTTCTTTTTATGCATTTAATCCTTTCTTTCTTCATCTTTCTTCATTAACTTCCGTTTTCCATTTCTTTCTTTCTTTCTTTTTCTTTCTTTTTCTTTCTTTAAACTTCTCAATCATTTCTTTTTCATCGTTTTTAACTTTCTATGAACACTTTACCCGTTTTTCTATGCTTTTTAACTTTTTTAATTACTTCTTTCTTTCTTTCTTTAAAAAATTTAGCTCTTTCTTTCTTGCTTTAATTTTCTTACTGAAACCAAGTAGTGTCTTTCCCTCCGTTTCTACGCGATCAAAACAGAACAGTCCATTATTTATGAGGTATTTGCAGTAGACGTTAAACACTTTTAGTTTTATCTTCCCAGCTTTTTTCTTTCTTTCTTTCTTTCTTTCTTTCTTTCTTTTTTCTTTCTTTCGTACTCTTCTGTTTCTTTTTTGTATCCCGTGGTATTTCATTTTCTTTCTTTCTTTCTTTCTTTCTTTTTCGTACTCTTCTGTCTCTTTTTTGTATCCCGTGGTATTTCATTTTCTTTCTTTCTTTCTTTCTTTCTTTCTTTCTTTTTCGTACTCTTCCGTCTCTTTTTTGTATCCCATGGTATTTCATTTTCTTTCTTTCTTTCTTTCTTTCTTTCTTTTTCGTACTCTTCCGTCTCTTTTTTGTATCCCATGGTATTTCATTTTCTTTCTTTCTTTCTTTCTTTCTTTCTTTCTTTCTTTCTTTCTTTCGTACTCTTATGTTTCTTTTTTGTATCCCGTGGTATTTCATTTTCTTTCTTTCTTTCTTTCTTTTTCGTACTCTTCTGTCTCTTTTTTGTATCCCGTGGTATTTCATTTTCTTTCTTTCTTTCTTTCTTTCTTTCTTTCTTTCTTTCTTTTTCGTACTCTTCCGTCTCTTTTTTGTATTCCGTGGTATTTCATTTTCTTTCTTTCTTTCTTTCTTTCTTTCTTTCTTTCTTTCTTTCTTTCTTTTATAAATTTTCTTTTTTCTTTCTTACTTTAAACACTTTAACCATTTATTACGTATCCTTTCTAACTTTCTATTTTTGATCTTTGTTTCTTTCTTTTTTTCATTTAAACATTTTAACTTCTCTTTTCTTTTATTATTTATAGCTTTTTTTTCATCATTTTAACCGTTTTTTTACCTCTATCTTTTGTAATTTTTTCCTTTTTTCTTTGATTCTTTGAAATTTCTAACCCTTTCTTTCTTCTATACTGCATAACCTTCCTTTTCTTTTTTTTTCTTTCTATTCTTCTTTATACGTTTTAAAATTTTTTTTCTTCTATCGTTTTAACTTTCTATTTTTGTTCTTTATTTCCTTTTCTTTCTTTGAATATTTTAACCACATCTTTATTCTATACTTCATAAGATTTTTTCTTTTCTTTCTGTGAACCCTTTTTTCTTTCTTTCTTTATAAATTTAACACTTTCTTTCATCTATCCTTTTCAACTTTCTATTTTTGTTCGTTCGTTCTTTTTCTTTCTTTCTTTAAATATTTTAATCTTTTCTTCTATATTTTGTAACATTTTTTCTCCTTGTTTTCTTTCTTTGAATATTTTGACCCTTTTTTCTGTACAGTATAACTTTCTTTTCCTTTTTTCTTTTCTTTTTTTTTATACATTTTAATCTTTTCTTTCTGCATCTTTATTAACTTTCGTTTTCTATTTATTTATTTATTTTTCTTCTCAATTTCTTTTTTTATCGATTTTAACTTTCTTTTTTGTTCTATCTTTAATTCACTTCTTTCTTTCTTTAAAAAATTTAATTTTTTCTTTCTTCTATCCTTTTAATTTTTTTTCTTTTTTCTTTCTTACTTTAAACACTTTAACCATTTATTTCGTATGTTCAAATAAAAAAAACAAAGATCAAAAATAGAAAGTTAGAAACTTTCTATTTTTGATCTTTGTTTTTTTATTTGAACATTTTTACTTCTTTTTTCTTTTATCCTTTATAGCTTTGTTTTTATTTTTTTCAACATTTTAACAATTTCTTTCTTCTGTCTTTTGTAACCCTTTTCTTTCTTTCCTTGAATATTTTAACCCTTTTTTTCTTCTGTACTGTATAACCTTCTTTTTCTCTTTTCTTTTCCTTTTTTTTTTCTTTGAACATTTTACCTCTTTTTTCTTAATCCTTTATAACTTTCCCTTGTTCCCTTCTTTCTTTCTTCGAACATTTAAACTCTTTCGATTTTCTTCCTTACTATATACATTTAACCCTTCATTTATTTTTTAACTATGTTTATTTTTTCTTTCAATCTTTAAAATTTGTACAATTTCTTTGTTGTATATTTTTAACACTCTTCTTTTTTCACTTTTTCTTTCAACGTTTTAATCCATTCTTTCCTCTATTTTTTAATTTTCTTTTTTTCTTTCTTTACTTTCATTCTTTTATTCTTTCTTTGAATTTTTTTTCGCTTTTTATCTTTTTTCATTTTTTATTTCGTACATCAATTTGTATCTTTTAACTTTTTCTTTCTTTCTTTCTTTCTTTCTTTCTTTCTTTCTTTCTTGCTTTCTTTCTTTCTTTCTTTAAACATTTTCACTCTTTGTCATTCCTTTCTTTTTTTCTTACTGTCATTGAAAATTTTAACAATTTCTTTCATCTATCCATTTCAAATTTTTTCTTTCTTTCTCTCTATCTTTAAACATTTGAACCTTTTCTTCCCTCTACCTTTGTTAACTTGCTTTTCTTTTCTCTTTCTTTCTTGAAATATTTTAACCCTTTCTTTCTTCTCTTATTTTAATTCTCTCTTTCTTTTTTTATTCCTTTCTTTCTTCTCTTCTTTTTAACTTTCTTTTCCTTTTTTATTTCTTTAAACATTTTAACACATTCTTCCTTCGACTTTTCTGAAATTATTTTTCTTTTTTCTTTGTTTCTTCAAACATTTTTCTTTTTTGCTTGAGCTTTTTTTAAATTTCTATATTTATCTTTCTTTTTTTCTTTAAACATTTTAATCATTTCTTTCTTCTATCCTTTTTAATTTACTTTTACTTTTTCTTTCTTTCTCTAAAAGTTATTCATTTTTTCTTATATCATTATCAATTTATTCATTCTTTCATTTTTTTTTCCTTTCCTTCAGTTAAGCAATTTAACCCCTTTTAATTGTTCTATCTTTTTAACTTTCATTCACTTTTTTTCTTTTAATATTTGAACCCGTTCTAGATCTATCCTTTTCTATCCAAGTCAGTCAGTCAGTCAGTCAGTTAAGTGCCATACGTGATAGACGCTTGTGCGATCATGTCTCGAAAGAGACATGACTGATTGGGCAGAAGATTGTCACGCAGTAGGTTACCATTGTTTTCTGCGGTTGCCGACCAAGGCTATAGAACCCAGTCTGTCCTGCTATTTAACCTATAACTGGAAGGAAGAGACGGATTAATACCTTTCCCAAGGGTATTTGCGCGTAGGTGAATACAATGGATTCAACTGGAATTTGAACTCGGCTCCCCGGTTTCTCGTTCCGAGCCGATATCCACTGTACCACAACGCACATCCCTTAAAGTCAGTTAAGTGCCATACGTGAAACACGCTTGGGCGATTATATCTCTCTCGAGACATGACTGACTGGGCAGAAGATTATTTTATTGCTTTCTGCGTTAGACTGGTTGCCAGCCATGGCTATAGAACCCAATCTGTCCTGCTATTTAACCCATAACTGGAGGGCAGAATAATACCTTTCCCAAGGGTATTTGCGCGTAAGTGAATGCAATGAATTCAACTGGAATTCGAACTCGGGTCCCCGATTTCTCGTCCCGAGTCGATATCCACTGTACCACAACGCACATCCTTCTATCCAAGTAGATTTTTTATCGAACTAGAGATAGAGCGTTGATAGATTTAATGCAAAAAATTTGTCACTTTAACTGGTTTTAAAACTAGCCCTGAAGAGCGAGGGCATCATAACGGCGTTCTCACGAAACTGCGAAGTCGGCACGAAGCTGCTCAGTTAAAGTTACAAATTCTTTGCATTAAACACACACACACACACACACACACACACACACACATATATATATATATATATATATATATATATATATATATATATTGATAAATATAGGTATTATCATACGTCTATAACACGACTGGGAGTTACATGCACTATGCAATCTCCGAGTCGAGTAGGATAATATTTATACTTAATAATGTGTGTGTGTGTGTGTGTGTGTGTGTGTGTGTGTGTGTGTGTGTGTGTGTGTGTATTTATATTCGCAACAGAGAAATAACCTTTTCGGCACAAAAATGGGATTTATCATACATTAAACACTCGGTCAGTCAGTTAATTGCTATACATGATACATGCTTAGGTGAAAGAGACATGACTGACTAGGTAGAAGATTTTCCCGAAATAGGTTGCCATTGCTTTCTGCAGTAGACCGGTTGCCAACCAAGGTGATACAATCCAATCTATCCTGATATTTAACCCATAGCTGGAGGGAGAAGAAATGAGTTAATACTTTTCCAAAGAGTATTTGTCCGTAAGTGAATTGAGTGAATTCGACAGGAATTCGAACGCAGATCTTCGATTTCTCATTCTGAACATATATATATATATATATATATATATATATATATATATATATATATATATATATTGTGAAATATAACAGACGATGAATGTCTATTATCTTGAATCAAGAGCCGTTCTATTTATCACATTTTGGCATTAATTTCATGTGAAAATAAAGACATTTGGATATTTCTTTATTAAGCTGGTTCTAAGGTTTCGACTCACATGAGCCATCTTCAGTGAGATTAAAGGGACGTTGACATAAAGACATACACCATCAAAGGTGTTATTATCTTGTGTAGTCATAAAACATTGCTATGCGACTATAACAGTCACTGAATACTAGACGCAGCTCGTAAATTAGTAATGTGGTTCTATGACGTCACATTACATCCCTGTAACCTCTCTGAGGATGGCTCATGCGAGCCTGATATATATTTATAAGCCTTGTTAAATCTAAAAATTAGCATCAGCATCATTTACTTCTGAGTATAAATATTTGTGGCAAAATACAATACTCACATTTGCCTTAAAATCCATCAGAAGACAAAACATGTCAGCTAAAATAAGTTTCCCTTTTATCTTTATCTATACAGGGTGTGACAGAAATGCTTCCCACAGAAACCTCCTGGAAATATCTCCACACATAATGGTAAAGCATTAGCTAGATGTAAACACCATTGTCATTAATGTCTTACCATTAATGTTGATGATATTTCTGCTGCACTCGGCCAATACCTCCTGACGAGTAGACCAAAGAATTACAAAAAAGTTTTGTCTATTAAACACTGCAGTCGAGGTACTGTGTATAACATCAATCAACTAAGTGGCAAATTTTGTATTTGTATTTAATTATATCTCTCTCTTTCTCTCTCTTTATAACGTTTTCATCCATGGTTGTACGAAACTAATATGGCGTATATATATATATATATATATATATATATATATATATATATATATAGCCACATGTAAAAATTAAAACTGAAAAATGAAAAAGACCTTAATATAACTTGGAGTATAGTGAAAAAAGCCAAACCATACAACGGTGACTATGTATACACATTGTGTCAAGAGGAAAAGCTAGCCATTATGTTTCCAAACAAAAATATTATTAAATAAAAGATCAGAAATAATGGATAGCAGAGCAGATTTTGGGAGAAATAACTCTGCTATCAAGTATGCCACGCGCTGTTTTCCCCATTTCATCTTTTCTTCTGTCTGCCCTGTGAGTATCAGATTTTCCATGCCCTCCTTCCTCATTATGTGTCAGAACCATCAGCTGTCTTTTTATGATGTTAAGTATAAGTTTCCTTTTCGTTTCCATCCTCTCTAAAACCATGTTCAGTCCATGATATCCTCAGCATTCTGTAGAGTCATATTTCTGTTACTTTGAGTCTTTCCTTCATCTTTGCGGAAATCGTCCACCATTCGCTGCCATATAGGAGAAATGACATCTTATAACTTTTTTTTTACTATTTACAGATCCATTATTAGTTATTTATTACGAGAGAGCACTTCAAGACGTTAGAAATAAACGTTATTTCGTAAGTGCCTTTCCGCCATCTTAACATACGTCCATGACGTCATTCGCATTTCAATGCAGTCCGCAAAATTTTACTTGTACCAATATTATCTTGAATGCATTTAAAAGATTCAAATACGCACCGTTTCATTTTCTTCGCAGACATGGAAAGAAGGACAATCGAAGAAAAACCGATCGGCAAAGTATGTTTGGAATATGGAAGAATTTAAAAAAGTCGATCCTAAAAAGACAGATTATTTGCTCGGTGAGTGAAAACAATGCCCAACCTATTAATTGATTCTCTTGTTCTTACTCAGAAACCGATTGCTGTGACATTTTTTTTACTACCCACAAATCAATCATTAGTTATTTATTAATTTTACTTCTTTTTACTACTCCCAGATCCGTCGCTGATTATTTATTAATCTTATCTTTTTACTACTCCCGGATCTATTATTAGTTATGAATTTTATATTTTTACTACCCAAATATCCATTATTATCTATTAATCTTATCTTTTCACTACCCACAGATCAATTATTAATTATTAAACTAATTTTTATCGCCCACGTATGTATTATTAGTAATTAATCTTATTTTTCAACCAAAATATCCATTATTAGTTATTCATCTTATATTTTACTATCGACAGATGCATTATCAATTACACTGGTCAACACAATTTTTAGTGTCAAGAAATAAAACTCATTTTTTAGCTAATTTAATGGTGCTATTTCCGAAAATAACCTTAGATTTTTTTGATTAGCTACCGTTTTTGCTGGACTGAAATTGCTCATTTTTGGAAAAAAAATATCAATTTACGATCTTGGCTGATCACAACATTTGCTTAATCGTCGTCGTCGTCCTGTGGCCATTGGCCGAGATAGAACTCACTACACCCCTCCAGTATTCCCTGTGTATTTGAAACCCTGACGCAGTTTGTAGCGAAATTCATATCTTGTCAAATAGCTGAATACTTGATGCTTCGCCAGGGCTACCAAGGGTGTTTTCATTGTGACACCAACACTAGATGGGTTGCCTCCAGACACCATCCTGTTATTTAACCCATAACTGGAGGAAAGTGACGGATTAATACCTTTCCCAAGAGTACCAGTGCTTAAGTGAATGCAGGGTACTCAACTGGAATTCGAACTCCGCTCACCGATTTCTCTTTCCAAGCCGATATCCACTGCACCACAACGCACATCCGTCACTGCTTAATAAAGGTGATACAAACCCATCAATTTTCAGATAGGAGGAGCAATTTATGTCAACTATATGAAATAAAGTATTTCTATAAGAAAACGTGTTTTTGAGTCAAAAATTTAAAAATAGCAGTATCGATTTTTTAAAAATTTCTCGCCAAAATTAAAATTGATATCTTTTATTAGTAATGCATTAATATGCGTATTAAGGTTCTTTTTTTTTTTTTTTTTTTTTACATAGTCCTCTAGATAAATTTCCGGATAATTGCATTGATGTGAGTAATGAGCAAGGATATCAAAACAATAGAAGAGCTCTACCAGGGACGGTGGGACAAACGAATGATGGCTGACTACTGCTAGAATATCAAAAGGGACTTAAATAACATTGAAAATGACAGACAATCAAGAGAATTTTTTTACCATAGTTCTTATGTTCACGAAGGTTTTATTTCTGGTGTTAGTTTCTTAAATGATTTGATGAAAATACTTGTTGGTCTTGAAATATTTAATCATGCTATTTTTTAAGAATTAGGATCTGATTTTTATTGAAAAAATTCTCAATAAGTAGACTAATATTTGTTTGTTTAAATACAAATTGGGAGGTTTCTGCGATTTTTCTTTGAAAAATATTGCCATTGGCCAATATCATATATACAGAAAGCAAATTAATTAAAATGACGCATATCTGTACAGCAAAGACAGTAGCTAACCCCCAAACAATAAGGTCATTTTCAGATTAAGGGCCCTCAAATTAGCTGAAAAAGATATTAGGTGTCTCGACATCATTTCAATATATATATATATATTGTTGAACAATGATATTAATCTCATTGTTACTACCAAAAGATTCATTAATCGTTATCTATTAATGTTATAAATTTGATAATTTGATTGTTTTTCCTGCTCACAGAACCATTATTAGATATAAATATTATTTTTACTAAGCAGAGATAACTTATTACTTATTCGTTAATTTTATTTTTGCTACCCACATATCCTTTATTAGTTGTTTATTAATCTTATAGATCTCATTTTTACTACCTACGGTTCCATTATTATGTATTTATTAATCTCATGTTTTGTTACTACCAACGGAACAATTATTAAATATTAATTTTATATTTTTACTATCCAAATATTAATTATTAATCTTATGTTGTATCGCCGAGGTATCATATGTCCGATACCAGATGATGTGTGCTGAAGTATCTACAGTACAATATCCGTGCTAATGAATATTTAGTACAAACAAGACCAACACAGATAAAACAGAACAACAACAATTAGAAGGGAGAAGAGGTTAACTTGTTAGATTCGCAGAGAGCACAAACCGATAATAATTGTCAATGACACTCCGAATTATTTACGATCTGTCCACGTGAGCAGAAGCCCATGGTCGATGCTCAGATGAAAAGTTTTATCTACTTTTCCCCAGACGAGACTTTACCCTTCGACGGAGCTCCGTCTCGATTCCTCTCCACCCGAAAGCAGAGAGTCCGACAAAGGGAACGACCGACGTCCGCATTCGTTCCACTCAGACTGTCAATGACAGTCCGGATTATTTACGGCCTACCCACGTAGGCAGAAGCCCGAGGTAGATGCAGCACAAGGCCAGTTAACGTGGGCAAAACCGAGCTCGTAAGCTCGGATAAAATTCTTGTCAGCTTTTCACCAGATAAGACCCTACCCTTCGGCGGAGCCTTGTCTGTATTCCTCTCTGCCTTCGGGCAACAAAGTGAACGACTGACGCAAAAGTCGATCCCCTCAGACTGTCAATGACATTCCGAATTATTAACGACCTCCAGAATCCCACGGTAGATGCAGCACAATGCCAATTAACGTGGGTAAAACAGTCCGTAGGTTCGGATGAAAATTTTTATCTACTTTTCGCCAGATAAAACTTTACCCTTCGGCGGAGCCCCGTCTGGATTCCTCTCCACCCAAAATCATAGAATCCAACAAAGGGAACGACCGACGTCCGCATTGATCCATTATTATTTATTAATCTTGTTATAAATACACACAGATCCATCATTAGTATTCTTCGTTTTTTAGTCATTGTTTGAAGAAAGATATGATTTTTACATACGGTTACGTAAATGGTAATGACGCGAGTCTACACAGTTGTGTCGAATTGTGTTTTTATTACTATCCAACGATTCTTTATTACTTATTTATTAACCTTGTTAGAAATACACACAGATCCATCATTAGTTATTAGTATTATTTTTACTATCTCCAGATTCTTTATCAATTATTTATTAATTATATAAATCTTATTTGCAGATCCCTTATTAATTATTTAAACTTATCTTTTTACTTCCTACTGATCCATTAACCTTTATGTATTAATGTTATGAATTTGGTTGTTTGTACTACTCAATGAACCATTATTAATGATAAATATTTTTTACCAGCCAGTGATCACTTATTTATAAAAAATATCTTTAGCTTCTCGCAGATCATAGATTAGTTATTTATTAATCTTATGAATCTCATTTTTACTACACATAGATCCATTATTGATTATTTATTCATCTTAATATTACTAATTTTTAATACCGACAAATCCATTGTTAGTTATGAAACTTATTTATTCTACCCATAGATTCCTTATTAATTATAAATTAATCTTGTAGTAAATGCACACACTTCCATTTGCAAGAGCATTCATAACTGGTAGTAAAGTTTAATAACTGGTAGTAAAGAGAATAAACTGAGTCAATTCTGCCTCGATATTCTCTCTCTCTCTCTCTCTCTCTCTCTCTCTCTCTCTCTCTCTCTCTCTCTCCATGAGCGTGAAAGGAGGGAAATATATATATATATATATATATATATATATATATATATATATATATATATATATATATATGAGATAAGGTAGTATTTACAGTATTTACATTATTCAGACTATTGTCTTCATCTTTGTTGCCATTTTCGTTTCGGCCGTTGTACGCTCCAGCCTTCTTCAGGTGCTAAGAATTTCGAATCGAACCCTTTATTACAATCACTGGAGTATATGAACTCCATTCCTTGCCTCTTTTGGTAGTCATGAGTTATTTTCTTCTAACCCTGCAAGTTACTACACTGCTGTAGCCTGGTACTGAACTCACAACTCTTTGGGTCAAGTCACTGGAACTAGCCAACGTCTATAAGGACACATAGACCAGTGGATATAGACGTTGGTTAATTCCTGTGATGAGGACAATAGTCCGAATAATGTAAATACTATATATATATATATATATATATATATATATATATATATATATATTAGTCATCCGCAGACAGATCTGATTCGCTGTATCACAGCTCATCAGTACGTTTAGACATCCGATTGCTTTTAACCCTGGATTGAAACCCGACCGAATTGGCGTCAGTCGGCGGTTCTACCTCTGAGCTATGGGCCCTCGGTAGAAGGAAGCAGACTTTTAGCGTATAATGTATCACACGCCAGTAGCCAGAGTGCTTTAATTCATCACTGAATGAGCGATGCGCTGATGCTAGAGTAGCTACTGTTTTTTCAAAGTCTACCATTCTTCCAGATTGTGTGCGTGTATCAAAAATACTTTTACAAACTTTGGGGCGATTTCCATACAGGGACAAAAGTCTACATCAACATATATTCTTCGTTTTTTAGTTATTAAGTTAAAAGAAAGAAATGATTTATACAATACGGCTGCATGAATGGCAATGACTCGAGTCTACACGGTTGTATGGGATTGCGTTTTCAGACCGAAAGCAGCCGAATCATCCAACCTTTGTTACTGTCGCGAGGCTAAGACAGCATCCGTAACACTACAGACCATGGACCGAGCCGGATATCTCGGATTGTACATTTCAGTGCGTGTATCGTAAATTTTAAACTTAATAACTCAAAAAATGAAGGATTTTTGGTCATAAGTTTATATCGACTTTAGTCCATGTTTTGGTGCCAGGAACCCGTCTCCAAAGTTTATAAAAGTATTACTGATACACCCTGTATATCTATATACAATCTCAGAGCAACTAACATACCAGTTGACTCCTTCGAAATGTCTTCTTTAGATCGATTGGAGTGGAGGTTAACATGTCATCGGGACACTTGCAAATTTTGAACATAATCACCTTCAACATTTTCATGCACTTAGTTTAGGAACTAAAACTTGATCTTTGTCTAAATTTCTGAGATGAGGTAGTATTTACAGTATTTACATTATTCAAACTATTGTCCTTATCTTTGTTACCATTTTACGACGTTTGTAATAAACGGTTCGGTTCGAAATTTCTAGTAACTGAAGAAGGCCGGAGCGTACGACGACCGAAACGTCACACAAATGACAACAAAGATGAGGACAATAGTCCGAATAATGTAAATACTGTAGAACTTGATCTATCTTTCATGCCAATTTCTCCATTTGTGTTGACGTTCAAGTGCCCAATTTGTTATTTGTTATGCAAATCCAAGGCTGATTTGAAGGCTGACACACACCAGAATCCGGGTAGGCATCGAAGGCTTCTGTTTCAGAAACGAACTGCGTGCGTCAGTCGTTCACTTTGTCGGACTCTATCTTCCGGCAGAGATGAACCTAGACGATGCTCCGCCGAAGAGTAGTGTCTCGTCTGGAGAAAAGAAGACAATAATTTTTGTCCGACCTTACGGACTCGGTTTTTTTTATTATGTCCTGATGTTTTACTATAATGTAATTTTTCTGGGGTTTTTTTGTTTGTTTTTTTTTTTGTTTTTTTTTTCTTTTGTTTTTTTTTTTGTTTTTGAAAAGGAGAGTTCTTCAAACAGTCAGGTGTTGCGCGCGACTGGGCATAGCGTGAGCGTCTGTTTAGTTTTAACAAAACTTTCAAAATTAATTTTTAAATAATGTAAGGTTGATGGTAGGAGAAAATTGTCTGATATATAGTGCCTCTCTTATAGCGAGACGTCTTTGATATTCTGATTTAAATAGTATTATTGTATTTTCAACTAAACCTTTTCTTAAGGGTTCTTGTAAGTTATGGGTTAATAAATTGTTTTGCACTATTATTACTAGATAGGTGGCATGTAAGGCGTCTACTCAGAAAAGTGGTAGTATGGCCAGTATAGGTAATTGATTTATAATAAGAAACAATCTTGTACAGGGAACTGAAACTCATACACTTTATTACTCATTGCTAGTTTGGATTTAATGGATTTATTATTAGAAACAACAAGGTTTGCTGTTTTCTATTTTCTATAATATATTATAAATTTTACATGTTTTTGAAGAATTACGGTAGAAATATGGTGTTTAATGATTTTTGTATAGAAAATTCGTCTTGTTTATAATTAATGTAAATTTGGTTGATGCTTTTTGTGTTATTTTTAATACTAGTGTCATATATTTTTTTTAAGATTAATTTTATTTGTTTATCAATAATTTAACTGGGAAAAGTATTGCTGACTAATGTTTATGTGTTTTAGTTCGCTCAAAAACATTCTTTGCGTGGAGGAATTTTGATGTGCTTTTTTCTTAAGAAGTTCGTTATTACTGCTTTTTTATATCTTTCAGGACATTAGCTATTATAGTTAAGAAGACAAGAGTTCTTACTGGTTGTTTTGTTTTATACAAATAGATAACTTTGTTGGTTTTTAACTCTATGTTAATGTCAAGAAACGGGGTTCTGTTATTGTCCATGATAAGTAAATTTCAGCGAAGAGTTATTTTCAAAATTTTAGATTTATGGTTTCGTCCATATTTTTTATGAAAACAAAAATGTCGTCGACGAACATTGTGTATATCACCGGTTTGTCACTTGTTTTAAACACTTTGTTTTCGATGTAGGACGTCTAAAAACTCGAGAGAGTAGGACCTAATGGGTTCCACATACTGACACCGTTAGGTTGTATGTAGATGTTACCATTATGGTCCGAAAATGGAGTTTGTATGGTGTACATGGTGAGTAGTTTCTGAAGAACTGCTGGTTGGATTTTTGGAGGAGGGTTAGATGGTTGTTTGTAAACGCAGTCGCTAATTATATTTAATGTTTCTTCAACTGGAAAGTTAGTAAAATGGTTTTCTACACACATCAAAGCTAGAATGTTATATTTGGGGTTGGTTGCTTTTAATATATGGAAGAATTCATTTGTTGATATAATGCTATAATTGTTAGATATGTATGGAGAAATTATATGATTTCACTTTCACACAAATACTCTTGGGAAAGGTAGTAATCTGTCTCTTCTCCCTCCAGCTATGGGTTAAATAGAAGGAGAGATTTGGTTCTGTAGCTTTGGTTAGCAACCAGACTACCGCAGAAAGTAATGGCAACCTACTGCGGGAAAATTTTCTGCTCATGTCTTTCGAGACATGATCGCCTACACGTGTATCACGTATGGCACTTAACTGAGTGACTGATGTTTTCATTGTGTGTGTTAGTTCGCCCACACAAGGACTCAACACATGAGAAGGTCATCATCGGACGACTAATACTGGGCGGACGTTAGATCAAGTGTGCGTCCCACCAGGATCAAATAACCACATCAGAGTTGTCATTTTCATATACTAGATCGCAACCACGGCTAGAGAGCCGATTTTTCCCTGTTATTTAACCTATAGTTGGCGGAAGCAAAAGAAGAGATCGATTCATGCCTTTCTGAAAAGTGTATGTGCGAAAGGGTATGTTGCGATGACAACACGATTACTTGTAACGAAGTATCCATTAAACCATATCTACATCGATATTCACTCATATTTTTCGTCATCCTCTCTTCCTCACTCACTCCTGCTCTCTATCTCACCTTTCTCTGTCTCTCTTACTCCCTTTCTCTCTCTCTCTCTCTCTCTATTTGATACACCCCACCTCTATCTTACCTTTCAATCTTCTATTTCCTTTCGATACTCACCCTTCTATCGCTCTCTCTCTCTCTCCCTTTCTCTCTTTGTTCGATATGCTCCAGCTCTATCTCTCTTTTCGATATTCTCTTTCCTTTCGATACGCTCCCTACTCTCAGTTATGTCTCCCTCTCTCTTTCTCACTCCCTCTCTCTTTCTCACTCCCTCTCTCTTTCTCACTCCCTCCCTCTTTCTCTCTATTTTATACGCTCCTTCTCTATCCCTCCTTTCGATACTCCCTCTTCACTCAGTTATTTCTCTCTCTCGTTTTCTCTCTCTCATCCCCCTCTCCCTCCCTCTTTTTTCTCTCTCTCCCTCTCTCTATGTTCGATACGCTTCACCTCTATCTCTCCTTTTGACATCGTCTTTCTTTACGACACTCTCCATTCTCTCTCAATATATGTCTGTCTGTCTGTTTGTCTCTTTCTCTCTGACTCATCTCTCTCTTCCTCTGTTTCATACTCTTCATCTCTGTCTCTCTTTTTGACGTTGTCTTTCTTTACGACACTCTTCATTTCTTATTTATGTCTCTCTCACTTTCTTTCTCAATCTCCCTCTCTCTCTCTCTCTCTCTCTATCTATCTATCTATCTATCTCTATTCGATACGATCCACCTTTATCTCACCTTTCGATACTCTTCCTTCTCTCAGTTATTTCTCTCTCTCTTTCTCTCTCTCACTCTCTCTCCCCCTCTCACTCTCTCTCTCTCTCTTCGATACGCTGAGAGTCTATCTCGCCTTTCGATATTTTCTTTCTTTTCGATACTCTCTCTCTCTACTCTCTCAGTTATGTCTCCCTCTCATTCTTTCTCACTCACTCTCTCTCTCTTACACGCTTCACCTCTATCTTTCTTTTTGATATTGTCTTTCCTTTCGATACTCTCGCTACGCTTTCAGTTATCTCTCTTTTCTTACTCACTCCCTCCCTCTCTCCCTCTCTCTTTGTTTTATACTCTCCACCTCTACCTCTCCATTCGATACGCTCCATTCTCTCAGTTGTTTCTCTCTCTCTTTCTTCTATCTCTCTTTCTCTCTCTCTCTCTCTCTCTCTCTCTCTCTCTGTTCGATATGCTCTTCTGCTCTCTCGTCTTGCGATATTTCCCTTTGATACTCTCTCTACTTTCTCAATCATGTCTCTTTCTCTTTCTCTCTCACTCCCATTTTGTTCAATACTCTCCCGCTCTGTGTATTCTCTTTTTTTCTTTCTTTTTCAATTATGTCCCCCACCCTCTCTCTCTCTCTCTCTCTCTTTGCATTTTTCGATCGTTCTTATATCCTCTCGCTCTCTAAGTCTAGTTTTCTCTATTTCGATCTGTCTCCCTCTCTCACTCCGTTCGATGCTGTCCTTTCATTCATGTTTAATTTACTCTCTCCTTTCCTCTCTCTATCTCTCTCATTCTTTTTCTCCCTCTTCTTTCTATGTCTTTTTGCTTGTCTCTTTAGTTACTCTCTTTCTTTAACTCTCTCTCTCTCTCTCTCTCTCTTTTGTTCGATACAGCCACCTCTACTCTTTTTTTGACAGCCACCTCTATCTTTCTTTCTCTATCTCTCTTTCTCTCAGTCTCTCTCTCTCTCTCTCTCTTCGTACTGTTTTTTTATTCTACGTCCTATTTTCTCTCTCTCTCTTTCTCTCAATCTGTATTTTTCTCACCCTCCCCTTTCGACGCTGTCCTTTCTTCCTCAGTTATTTTTCTTTTTCCCTCTCTCTTTCTCTTTCTCTGTTTTCTCTATTTTTGTCTGTCTGCCTCCTCAGTTACTGTCTTTATTTTTTCTTTATTTTTCCCCTCTCTCTCTCTCTCTCTCTCTTTCTCTCTTTCTTTGTTCGATACCGCTTTTTCGTTTTTTCGACATTTCTCCCATATATTTCCCGCCTCTCTCTCCCTCTCTCTTCGTACTGCTTTTTTATTCTACGTCAGATTCTGTCTTTCTCTCTTTCTCTCTCTCTCTCTCTCTCTCTCTCTCTCTCTCTCTCTCTCCAAATGACACTGTCCTTTCTTTCTCAATTATTTCTCTTTCTCCCTCCTCTCTTTCGTTCTCTTTCACTCTCAATCCATTCTAGCCACTCTCTCTCACTCTCTCTCTCTCCTTCTTTCTCTCTCTATCTAGCTGTGTGTGTGTGTGTGTGTGTGTGTGCGTGTGTGTACTACGTTTCCCATTTCGTTCTATCTTTCTGTCTATCTCCCTCTTTTCTTTCTCTCTTTCTCAATCCATTTTGTTTTGTCACCTTCCTTCATTCCTCTTCTTTTTACTTATTACAGAAGTGACAATAATAGCAAATGCTGTTACACTCCTAGTCAATCTTGACAGAGTTCAATAAGACAAGAAGCTTTTGGAAAATAAAACGGAAACAGAATTGGAAAAAAAGAAGTTTATTGTTAGTATTGATAAAAGTGTTTTAAATAATGTCAGTTAACTGGGTTTTCATAAAAGATCTGTATTTACGAGAGAGTTCATGCATATGAATAAAACAAACGGTAAACCCGGATCTAAAGAGACAAAGGTGAAAGACCTTGATCGTTTTGACAGTTTGTGTGAACCGTCTTTTACCACCGGCATGCTTTAAAAAGCAAATTCACCCCAAACAAGGTAGTAAAGCCATTAAGTGGTTACTAGGTGTTGAACTATTGGGAAACAGATATATTATTAAAAGGTGAGAACAAAATAAAAGTAACTAGAAGAACAGCAGATAGCGATTGACATTGCACTTGAATTTTTGAAGATTAAAGTTGACTGGAAAGCATGGGAATTCCACAAGCGAGAAGTACAAGAAAAGAAACTGTTAGCATAGAACTTACGGCTACATCTAGCTGTAAAGTGATGAGATTTCGACGCCAGTCTCGTACTACGCATAAATTTATAAAGTCGAAGTGCCATAGCAATGTGCGTTGGGGTGCAGTGAATATCAGCTCGGGACGAGAATTTCGAGAGCCGAATTCGAATTCCAGCTGAATTTGTTTACGCGCAAATACCCTTGGGAAAGATATCAAACCGTCTCTTCTTCCTCAAACTATGGGTTAAATATCAAGACAGATTCAGTTTTATAGCCTTGGTTGGCAACCAGTCCACCGCAGAAAGTAACGGTAACCTACTACGGGAAAATCTTCTGCCCAGTCAGTCTTGTCTCTTTTGAGACATGATCGCTCAAACATGTATCACGCATTGCACTTAACTGACTGATTTGGATAAGAGAATTGAATAGCAGGACAGTTTTAGTTCTATAGCGTTGGTTGACAACCAGTCTATGGCAAAAAGTAATGGCAACCTTGTTGTGGATCTTCGTCGCCTATTTGTTCTGGAGTTGTAGTGGCGAAACTTCGCCGCAAAGTTGTAGACATAAAACACAGAAGGTAGGTTCAAAACTGTGTATTAGTATAACAAGAACATATGTAAAAAGTATGTGTTAGTAATTAAGTAAACAGAAATAAGTAAGTCCGAACGGTAAAGTTACGCTGCTTATTGCCTGAAACGTAGCTGGCTTTAATTGCGTACCAGCTATCATTAACTACCGTCTTAACTGCCTTTAACTACCTTTGCAGGTAATTATATATAGTAAGAGGAAGAGTCCATTCCTCGTAGGAGGGCGCCATAACAAACCTACTGAGGGAAAACCAGTTAGTCATGTCTCTTTTGAGATATAATCGCCCAAGCGTATAACACTTAACTGTCTGGGTTTCAATTCCTAGTAATGGATGCGCACTGCTGATGAGTCCCAAATATAGGACGAAATAGCCGTCCAGAGCTTTTTGCATTCTGTTGAGGTCTAATAAAAATCTTGATGAATTATCTAATTATTTCAAATCCTCCTACAATTTCAGAATATGAATTCTCTGTAAGATATCAGTTTGTACATCAGGTTCCATTGACGTATTTTTTGTAAAGAGGGATTTTGTCGAAAGTCAAATGTATTGCTGGTATTTTCTTTCAAAAATGTATTGCTAGTAATATTTTTAAATGTATTTATGATAATATTTTTAAAAATGTATTGATGGTAATATTTAAATATATATATATATATATAGCTAGTATTTTTTTAAATTATTGCTGGTAATATCTTTTTTTCATTTTTTATGTTTTCATAGTGTATTGACCCCAGTTTGGGGAGAGGGTTAATTATTTTCCCATAGCTGGGACCCTAACAGGTACTACAACCCCAGTACCTGAAAATAATAACAATTAAGAGATGGTTCCTCAAAACCTTCTGATCAGAGGCATTGCTGCCGAATGTAGTTTATCGTCATACCCAGGGTAGGAATATTTTGTGTTAAATATTGATGCATGAGCGCTAGTCTTTCTGTTAGAAATTACACAAGAATTGAAGGTTGAATAAAATCATTATATCTTTTTTTTTTTTAATCGTTTCAAACTAAGCAAGGCGGTACCACCATTGATGCGCAGGGGGCTACATAAGAGAGTAAAAGGCAGGAAGAGAATGAAGCAGTTACAGTGGGGTGTCAGAGAAAGGGCAAGAAAAGGATGAGAACACAGGTGTGATGACTGTTGCGAAGGTAGAGAGAAAGGAAATGAACAAGATAGACGGGGTGATGTAGAAAGGAATGACTGGAGTAAATTCCTGGCGGTTGTAGCAAGTATACGGAAGGGAGTTTTACAAGCGGGAAATGCGAGAAAAGAAGTTGCTGGAGTAGAATTGTCTGTTGCATTTGGTAGGTTTAACTGTAAAAAGGGCGGGGACCTTTTTTCTTTCTTATGGAATGTTACCTAAGCATAAAAATAACTGCAACCAGATAACTAAGAAAAGAATATTTTTATCTACTGTTAATGGCTATTCTCAAAATTATAAGCTCCAGATTATTTGCAGATCAATAAAAGCACTAGTAAAACCAGATTTTCCTGTTTCGTATCTCAAGATGTTCTTTTAATGCTTTGAAGAAAACGTACGCCGTTACCTGGGAGATCGTAGTTTATACAAAATTTAAGCTCAGAACATAACTAAAATTAAGTTCTAAAGAAAAAACAAATAGTAATGCATTTACATTAAATATGTACATTTTTTTCAGGAATGATTACATTAATTCTTGACCACTGACAATCCCTTTTCTTTTTGATTTTCAATGCATTACCATAGTAAAATTATTAGCAATGTATTTGTGTTATACATATAATAGCCCTATTCTATCAGAAATTAATTAATGTATATTTAGTCAGTAATCTTTCTTTTAAAAATGTTTCGTTAAAAACGACCGACAAGAAAGATTTTATTGATTTTTTATTTAATTTTTTCAGTATTCTTATGTTTCCTTTTTGCTGGGGATAAGAAGTGTAAAAATGTTCCATAGTTTTTGACTTTCCAAGCGCTTTCAGCCACTTCACTGGCCATTTTGAAGGATGTTATTGTTCCGGTGTTGTTTTATCCTTATGTTTTGACTGTAATATTGGGGTTTTTGAAAAGGAGCGTATTTTAAAAGCTATCACGTGACGATTGCGGCTGTGCATCGCGTGAGCGTCTACGTATTTTACAAAAGACTCTCACCATTCCATTTCTACTGTTAAAAGGAGAAACGTTTTTTGATATATAGTGCCTCTCTTATAGCGTGGTACCTTTGATATTGTGATTTAAATAGTATTTTTGTATTTTCAAACAAAATGTTTCTTCTGTGTCCCTGTGATTTATGGGTTAATAAATGTGGGGATTTTTTTATTGCACTATTATTAGATAGATTGCATGCCAGGTGTCTACTCAAAGAAGTGATAATATGGCTAGTACAGGTAACTGATTTATGACAATGGCATTGAAATTTATATACTATATTAGTCATCGCTGGTTTAGATTTGATGGGGGTTATTAAAACTTTGTCTATCAGTAATGTACACATTAATTCTTGACCCCTAACAATCCCTTTCTTCCTGATTTTTAATGCATTACCATAGTAAAACCGTAAGCAAAGCATTTACTTTTTATATATAATAACCTTATTTTATCAGTAATGATTGTATTAATTCCTGACCACTGACAATACATTTGTATTATTATAGATTTTCATAGCTGAGCTTTTAAAAAATTTCTCAATCATAGTAATATATTTTACAGTGTACGGCAGAAATACCTCCCACGTAGGGCTGTAGCTGATGCTAAAAAACACCGGGCACAGAGAAAATTGCCCGGATTTATTAGTTGACAATGTGATGATGTCATCAGTGTCATACGTTTCCAGAAACTATGATTTTTGCGGATTTTTTCGGATATTCCAATGAAAATTAGGCACAGAACGTGAACGAAAGCAAGAAATCGGGTTCGAACTTTCTGAGTTTAACCAGTCTTTTCTCTCTTAATAAATAAACAAACAGATTTTTACTTCGTTCATTTGGATGTTTTCTTCATTTTTCTTTCTTTCTTTCTTTCTTTCTTTCTTTCTTTCTTCGTGAATTGTTTAGTTTGATTTCTATATCGTATATCGATATATATATAATCAGTGATGGTCATTAGCACATCAGCGGTAGACATGGTGAAGCGGAAGTCATTGTTTATAAATATAGAGGGCAACAGGTTTGTAGCCCTATGGCCTCTTTCATTGGACGTGTGATCCCACTGCAATTACTAAATTTTTTTCTATTTATGAGGGACCCATTGTGCCCATATGGCCCTCGGTTAAGAACCACTGTTTTTGACAGTAAGAATTTCTTGGCATAAGAAATTAAAAACTAATTGGTGCGTATAATAAAATTATTTAGGTGTAGTCAATTATTGTCGCTAGATATCCATTGAGATCTAGTCTTCTTTGATTGTCAGCACCTTCCTCAGTATTCTTGCTAACTTTAACACTGCTGTGGTTCGGGCAGTTTCAATTTTCTTTTCAGATCTCTGAGTCGTCTTTTCTTTTTTCTAGCGTTTCAGGAACTGTTCCGAGTGCGCTGATTATTATGGACACTATTCTTATGATCTGTAGCTTTTTCCAGAACAGAATCTTGATGATTTTTTTTTATTTATCTTTGTTTTGTCTCCACCCTGTTGTCTGCAAGTAGATTTTCTTTCTTTGATATTATTATTATTATTATTATTATTATTATTATTATTAAGCAGAATGATTAACGTAACTCTTCAATTATTCTGCAAAACTTACGCGATTTAAGAAAAGACTGAGTTTTTTACGTTTTATCAAACATTTTACAATTAATTTAAAACCAGAACTTATTTTTAGATCGTAATATTTTTTATAATAATGATTTACTCATACAAGTCTTACTAATTAATCCATACATTGAGTGAGAAGATTAACACCTTTCTCAAGGTTATTTGCGCGTAAGTAATTATAACGTACCCAGCTAGGATTGGAACTCGGCTCTCCGATTTCGAATTCCGAGTTGTCATCTATAACAACACCCGCACATCCAAGTTTACAGCACTTAGTATTCTGTAGCGATTAGTAATTGGAGTAGATAGACTAAACTATCGCCCGGTTCACACTCCACCCACATCTATTGAACAGGTGAAGAGGCTCATCCCTTGTTTAGGATGCTGTTTCCGGTTTTTCCTTTTCTAATCTTCTCACTCTTATGTAGCCCCCTGCATATCAGTGGCGTTACCGCCTTGCTTGGGGTGATATGATTAAAAAAAGAAATAGGCATGACGTTGCTAAACTTCGGTGATCATGTTAGAACCGATATTTGAACCTAATATGGCCGTAAACTTCAAGGAATAAAAAAAGGAAATAAAAGACGCAGTATTTGACAATCTTTAACAAAATTTAAACAGTACGTTTTCTTCAGGTTATAACAAGAATGAAACAATACATATAAAAGCTATCGTGTGAAGGTTTCTATATATATTTTTCTTTTTGTTTTTTGTGTGCAAAGTTTAATTTTAATATAGTGGAAAATTAGCGACTTACTGGCAAATGTAGTAACTATGATACGAGCTTAACCTATATTTTACCGCTTTAATTAACACGTTGAATACATTTCAAAATTCTCAGGTTACCGTTTGTTAGGAGTGTGTGAGGGTTTAGTTGAATGCATGTAGAAATAGCATGGAAGACGTTGCTGTTCAGGTAACTCTTAGATACGGGTATGTTAACACATGCGTGCCAATATATAGTCAATGTGTTAATAGATTATTCCTTTTTTATATATTTTTCTTTTCATTGCACAGAATGCGGTTATACTATATATATATATATACAGCCATCATTCTTGACTATTACAATAGTAATTATTATAGTAATAGATATAAGAAGATATATTGTTAGATAATAATATTGTTAAACACTGTATCTTTTCATAAATCATGCTCTTCCCTAAGTGTTGCAATACACACGTTAAGAATAAAATAGGGCAGTTGTTTTAAATATGAAGTACCCACCAACCTTGAAATAATAAAATAACATCTTTTAACAATATTCCGAAGAGAATATCATTTTTCGACACTTCTCAGGAGATTTTTTATACTTATACTGTACGCATTTTTATGTTATGTATAACTTGAAGACAGGCGTCCAATCCAATTATTGTCATTTTTCATCATAATTCGATTTCTGCTATGGTTGCACGACCTACTAAGTCTGCAGAAAGACCTAAGACAGGTCGTGGTGTGTTGTTATGGCCCCATTTCATTTTTTTTTCTATCTTCTATAACATCCATAGACAAAGTTCTCCTTATTATGCGGGCTCTACTTAACAAGACAATTTTTTGTGTATCTCTTTAGCTGGGTTTTCCAAGGATTCTTTCAATATGTTGTTTTATTCCACTTTTTATCATTCCAAGTGCACCTACTATCATTGGTACGATTCTTTTTTTTCAATTTCCACATTTTTCTATTTCAATTTCCAGGTCTTTATATTTTGACACTTTTTCGAATTCCTTGGTTGCTATGTTACAATCCGCTGGACAAACCATATCAATTAATAAGCAAGTTTTTTTTTGTGGGGGGGGGGGTAACAATAATGTTTGGACTATTTGCTTCAATATTTCTATCTGTGTTGATGGTGTAACCCCATAGAATGGTGACATCTATTTCTGTAACCGGTGCTGGGTGATGTTCATACCAGTGTTTGTTTACATTTTTTCCATAGTGTTTGTACATTGTCCAGTGTAAATATTGTGCCACTCTATCGTGACGATTTTTATATTCATATTCATATTCATATTATTATTATTATTATTATTAGGTCTGTTTGAACCGAGTCATCTCCAATATGAATTGTACAGGAACAAAACTAACAACACGGACCCGACCTTGGCAGAGCTCACCGAAAAAGCTATCCAAATTTTACAGAAAAATGACAAAGGTTTCTTTTTACTCGTAGAAGGTAAGGAAACATTCATTAATGTTCAATTCAAATCTGTTCCCGATTGCGAATAAAAGAAACTGCATGGTTACGGTTTCAAATGACATTATTCTCTCTTTCGACACTAAAAGACTTTAACCCTGACCAAAACAAAGAGCTCATACTTAGACATGATTCGAGGCCTCAAGCGAACATTGTCTGAAAGGTCTATTGAAACTCAAGCTCACATTAAAGCAGAAGTGTAAATCGTATATACGATCCATTGCTAAAGACACGAGTAAAATGATCTGGTTTTTTTTTATTTTTTGTTTTTTTTTGTAACATTCCAGAAAATACTTGACTTCTGCTACATTCTATCTTTACAACTTCACACATATTTTACAAAAGTAAAGTTCTTTGTGATGCGTAAACTATACTTAGGAGTACTTTTTGTGTAATTCTTCAAGCTAGAAGAAATCCTTTCAATGCGTCTGTCGGAACCTTTACCAATCAAACCAAAAATGGCTTATAGCTGCTACATCTGTGCTGGGGCTACTCAATTTTCACTCTCCACCCTCGAAAAAATTCAAAATCGTTTATGCAGTCGTAGACAAACCCTTTCCTACAGACGAAACCTTGCTAGCCTCTTGCTATTCTATTATTATTTTGCTATTTTATTATTTTCATGGTAGATGTTCGGGCAAACTATATTCCTTCGTTCCACCTGACCAGATCTTCACAGCTAGGACCTGCCACGCCACATCCACTGAGTTCTACACAGAGAACTTATTCCCCAGAACTGTTGCTTTGTGAAATAGACTCCAGAAAAGATGCTTTATAGTTCTCAAGTTAAGGGTTAACCATTATCTATCCTACATATCCTTATAATATATAGCTCATGTCCCTCATCTACGTCCTTTTAAAAATCTCATTTAATTACAGTTATGTTTCGGATCCAAAGAGTTAGTCTACCTTGAGTAAAAGGATTCGTGAAAGGATTTCGGCTCGGAATAACAAATCAGAAATCTGAGTTCGAACTTCAACAGACGTTTATATTCACTTAAGTGAAAGGTATGAAATCATCTTTTCTCTTCTCCTTCCCCTCGTTATGGGTTAAAAACAGGCGAGATTGGCATCTAGAAATGCTGACTCGAAAAATCATCTGAATCGGCTCGTGAAAGCACTGTTTAGTCGTGTGAGTTGTGCAGGTTGAGAAAGCTTTTATTTTACCTTGGGTGGTTCTTGAGCTGTGTATTGGGTGAAAGATATCGTTCTACAGAAGGATGCTTTGAGTTAGTCAAATTATGCTGCCCAGTCTTCCAAGTATGAAGACAACATTTATATTGAAAATCAGTATTCAAAATTCGCTTACCTTACTTTTAATTTTTCTCACCTTATTTTATTTTTATTATTTTTTGTCTTTGCCTTAATTTTCGTTTTCTCTTTTTTTTTTAAATATTGCTTACCTTCACTTTTGAAAATAGCTTAACATGACTTTTTTCTGTTCTCCTTATTTTTTAAGCATTGGTTAACCCGAAAACACTAACCATGGGTATATAGTACCCAGCGCAAATGACGCCATTTTAATTACAATTTAATTAAATTTTCAGTACTTGATTTTCTTACCTAAATAATATGTTTTCAGTTCCTATTAATGTTAACTCAAAGTACAAATTTTGTAGTGTCTGCATGTAAAATATTTCAAATAAAGATTTATAATTTAATTTTTTGATATTTCCGAAATCGGGTATGATATATCCATGGTTAGTAGTGGTGCAACTTTAATTGATGTTTAGTATTCCAGGGTTAAAAGCGCGTTTTCCAGAAGAGTTCGTTTTTTGGAGGAGTGCATTTTACAAAAGAACGGGATTTCCAGATGTACGCAATTTCCAGAAGAGCGCTATTTCCAGAAGAGCGCGATTTTCAGAAGAGTAGTATTTTCAGAAGAACGTGATTTCCCAAAAAGTGCGATTTCCAGAAGTGTTCGTTTTCAGAAAGAGTGCGTTTTACAAAAGAATACGATTCCCAGAAGACGCTATTTCCAGAAGAGTTCGTTTTCCAGAAGAGTTCGTTTTCCAGAAGAGTTCGTTTTCCGCTCGCCTTACTTTTAAAACATTGCTTAAGTTTTAGTATTTGTCTATACACAGTTGATCTTACTGTTTAATTTACTCGCCTTAATTTTAAATAATCCTTTACGTTAATCTTAATAGATAGTTTACATTACATTTTACGTTATTCACCTTACCTTTTAACAATCACTTGTTTCAATTTTATACATTGATTACCTCATTGTTTAATTTACTCGCCTTAATTTATATAGATTGTTTCCCTTAATGTCTGTTTTTCTCGCCTTACTTTTTAAGCATTGTCTACCTTAAAGTTTATATAAACATCGCAGAATTATTATTGATTGTTTACTTTATTATTTAATTTGCTTGCCTTATTTTTTAGAAATCCTTTGCATTTTTATAGATTTTTCTGTTACTATTTATTCTGCTTGCCTGACTTTTCAAACATCGCTTACCTTCATTTTTATGCATTGTTTACCTTACTGTTTAACTTGCTCGCTTTAATTTTTTAAAATGTCTGAATTCTTTATAGACTGTGTACTTATTTATCTAGCTTGCTTTATTTTTAAATACCGCTCGCCTTAATTTTATACACTGCTTTTTATGGAGAATTTGACGCTCGTGGGACGTACCAACAGCAAAAGGGGGCATATGAAAGCTTGGGCGATTATATCTCTCCACAGTTTCCTCACCTAAATCCCTGTTGACTCTTTCAGTTAAGTGTTATATGTGATATACGCTTGGTCGATCATGTCTCTTTCGATATATGACAGACTAGGTAGAAGATTTTCCCGCAGTAGGTTCCAATTTCTTTCTGCTGTAGACAGCAGAAAGAAATTGGAACAAAGGCCATCGAACGTAATATGTCTTACTATTCAACCAATACGTAATATACATTTCGGCGATCATGTCTTTCGATCCATGTCTGATTAGGCAGAAGATTTTCACGCAGTAGGTTACCATTTCTTTCTGCGGTAGACTAGTTTCCAACCAAGGCTTATAGAACCCAATCTGAGGTTCAACTATATCAGTCAGTTTACTGCCATAAGTGATACCTTCTTGGGCGATCATGTCTCCTCCGATCCATGACAGACTAGGCAGAAGATTTTCCAACAGTAGGTTGCCATTTCTTTTCTACTGTAGACTGGTTGCCAACCAAGACTATAGAATTCAGTCTACCCTGCTAATCAACCCATAGCTGAAGCGAGAAGAGATGGATTCATACCTTTCCCAAGGGTATTTACGCGTAAGTGAATAAAATGAATTCGACTGGAATTCGAACTCGAATCACCCATTTCTCATTTCGAGTCGATATTCATTGCGCCACAATGCAAATTTTAATATGCAAATAGAAAATATTTTGGTATCAATCGATTGTTTGCTTTATATCTCTTTGAAGAATCTTTTTTTTTCTTTTTCAGGTGGACGAATTGATCATGGTCATCACGATAATAGCGCCAAAGAGGCCCTAACCGAGACAATTAGTTTTGATGACGCAATAGCCAAAGCTCTGGAGATGGTAAACGTGGAAGAGACACTAATAGTTGTCACAGCTGACCATTCGCACGTCTTCAATATAGCTGGCTACCCTCCACGTGGAATAAATTTATTAGGTTCGTAATCAAACTGTTACCAGTGGGCATTTTTATATAAAAAAATATTAATAAAGTCAACAAAAAGGTTAAAATTTATAGTATATGAGTCTACTGAGTCCTACTTGTTACGAGGGCGCATTTGTATATAAAAATATTAACAACGTCAACAAAAAGGTTAAAATTCATAGTAAGTGATTCTACTGAGTCCTACTTGTTAATACATTAAAATTTTCATTCACGAATTAGTTGTAAAATAGAGAAATTAGAAATAGAACGTTTGGAAGATTCTACATCATTCCAGTATATTCGAGAAAAATCTAAAAACTATGTTATCCGCTGCTTTCCTCTGTCTCTCCTTTCCTTTATCTGGCCTATCAGATTCTCCAAGCCCTCCTTCCTCATTGCATGTCCCAGGAACTTTATCTGATACTCAGTATTAATTTCCTTTTCGTTTCCATCCTTTTCAAACCCTCATCATTGCATATACGCTCGATCCGCAGCATCCTTCTGTAGAACCACATTTCAGCTACTTCAAGTTTTTCCTTCATCTTCGAAGATATTGTTCAACATTCATTGCCATATTGTAGAACTGACATTACAGAGAAATCCAGTACTCTTTTCTTCTTTTCTAGCGAAATTTTCCTGTCTCTTAATACTTTACTCAGCTTCTGAAACGCGTCTTTCGCCATGCCAGATCGTCTTCGGATCTATGTGTCGCAAAATATTAATAAAGTCAACAAAAAGGTTAAAATTCATAGTAAGTGATTCTACTGAGTCTTACTTGTTAATACATTAAAGTTTTCATTCAGGAATTAGTTGTAAAATAGAGAAATTAGAAATAGAACGTTTGGAAGATTCTACATCATTCCAGTATATTAAAGAAAAATCTAGATGATTCGAGAAACATCGAGAAATATGCTAATTAGGTGCTGGCCCCTATAAAAATAGGTTTTTTGAAGAGAGTTGTCAGTTTTTTTTACAAAATTATTAACTCCGGCTTTTGATTCGTGGATTATTATATCCATCCGAAAGAATCTTCATGAAAAGTTACCGACCAACAAAAACCCAAAAAGAAAACCTCCTAGAATTAAATTGGTAAATCGAGTTTTTGAATATTTTCATTGACAAAACTAACAATTATTCTATATATACCTATACTTGTGGATTTCCAATAATAGCACTTACATTACTTCGCTAACCCTAACGTGTTAAAAATACTTAACCCTCACCTTTCCTTCTCTCTCGTAACACTTCGCCAGTAGACCTAAACCTCTACGTTTTCTGTTTTGATTGCCGCAGTTGTATCTTTGTATATTTTTTAATTTTGTGATTTTTAGAAAATTAAATATTTGTGATTTAGCTTTGTCTTTTAGTAAATCATTTTCTTTTCCTTTGTTACAACTCAATCACGTAACAAAACATATACTTTTTTACGCGATTGTTACATCCTTACAAATCTTCCACGAACAACTGAATTCGCTGTATCATTAAATTAATGAAAAGATCTATGGATGGTCTAATGTATAGCAAATGCAGACATTACTAACTCTGCTTTTTTGTCAAAAAGCATCTCCCCTGCCCACATTAGAGACTACCCGCTCACAGCCTCTTTATCCGTAGTACAAAGAATTTCATATTAACAGTTCTTATTTTCTTTTTCTATCGCCTCACACGCGATACTCGTTTCGTTTGTTCTTTTGTTTTATCATGCGCGTATTTATAACACTGTCAACTACATTCTTCAAAAATTTTAATGCATCGTCAATCGCCATCTTTTTTCTTCCTGAAGCCTGATCTTTTATTTATCCTTCTCCTGCTTAAGGTGAAATGATTAAAAGAAAAAGGTAATAAAAATAAAAGACTCCGCTAGAAATCGAACTTAGCGCGTTGATTCCAGTTTCTACGACGATAACCGTTACGCTCCCACGTACATTTACTAATACTGCTAGTGACGTAATGTGGGAGTGTCTGGCGGTGTGGGAAGATAAGAGCAAGTAAAATATAAATGACTTTAATTTGCGATCTATCGGTTTAACAAAACTGCTTTCCTAAAAATAAAAAAAAATAGAATGGAAGCAGGTCGATTGATCGATTTTGATCCCAATATAGACGCTCTTATTCAAAAATAGAAAAAAAAACAACTAAAATATTAAACAGACAAACCTTGTCAATTGAATTTAATCGAATTCGTTCTGGCAATTAATTTTCTCTCTGACTTTGATCTAACAACTTAATGGAGGGAAATCTATCTGGTCGCATTCAGGAACAACTTGACCCTTAGATTAAAATTTCTGGAACATTATACTATCCACACATCCAAGATTACAACCTCTGTTATTACCAGGTACTCACCCATCTAAATACTGACCATGCTCAAAGTTACTTAACCAAGTTTTAACCAAGTTACCAAGTTACTTACAAAGTTTTTTTAAAAAACCTTCTTCAATTGGATGGCTCGTAGTAGAAGCTGTATTCTTTGGGCGTCTTGATATGGTGTAATGGTTAGCAAGTCTGTCTCGCTGGAACCTCACTAGGTACCTCATACTTTCAGCCTTGTGCTACATCTAAGCGGGGCTTAGAAAATCACATTGTCCTTTCCTCAAAGACCAAACTAGTAGAATTTCATCATCACCGGGAAAACACTAAAATTTACTTAACATGCAGGACCGAGAAAGATATAAACAAATCAGGATATAAGAAGATAAACTTTAGATATAAATAGAATGATAGACATCAACAATTTATCAGAAAAAGAGTGAGGGAGAAAATATAAAAAAGAGACAGGAAGTTAGACAATGTGATATATATATATATATATATATATATATATATATATATATATATATATATATAAAGTTAGATAAAGTGATATATATATATATATATATCACTTTATCTAACGTTCCCTGAAGATCCGTTTAGGTGAAACCTTGGTAGATTTGTTGGCTCACTAGGTTAATTTACCTATTCTGCTCTGCTTAAGTACTGAGCGCTTTTTTGTTATTGATTACTCGTCTTGGGTTTTTTCTTTGGCCTACGTACTGGCTCGGTCCAAATCGCTTTGGCTGATGTTCATGTGCTTTGCTCTTTCTTTTTTTTACAAACATTTTTTCCTTCCTCGTATATACGCGGAGGGTTTTTCGAAACGAGTATAGTGATAAGTTTCCATATATATATATATATATATATATATATATATATATATATATATATTATAATCACTTGGGTATATCATCCTCATTGGAAGTCATGCCATGAGTTATCACCCTCTAACCGTGCAACTTACTTGTTCACCACTGTTGTAGCCTGGTATTGAACTCACAACTCTAAGAGTCAAGTCAGGAACTAACCAACGTCTATATCCACTGGGCCATGTGTCCTTAAGGACGCATGGCCCAGTGGATATAGGAATAAGGATGATATACCCCAATGATTGTAATAAAGAATTCGGTTCGAAATTCCTAGTACTTGAAGAAGGTCGGAGCGTACAACGGCCGAGACGTCGTACAAATGGGAACAAAGATGAGGACAATAGTCCGAATAATGTAAATAATACCTCATCTCAGAAATATAAACAAATGTCTAAAACTTATTTAAACAGAGAAAAATGATACTACCTTCCTTCTGCCATATTGTTACATTTTAATGCCTCAATATTCATTGGTCTACACCCACAAATCAGAAATTAGAATAACCTCCCACTGCACTACATTCAACTAATATGGTGGTGTTCTTGTTCTTTCAGTTAAGGTCCGGTGCCCCTGCTATTTACCTTGAGCTTCTTGGTAAAATCCAAAGAATAATCAGCAATATTACAGGTCCTGGTCTGATATCTCGGCTTCAGTAACTTTATAACCGCTGTAAGGTTCCTTCTCTGTGACTTTTCTATAAATACTTTCATAGTATTTGTTCGAGTGAGCTCTTCGCTATGATATCTCGATTTTTTTGTGTTTAAACGCAATATTAAACTGGCGTCAGGAACCCATTAATTTAAAGATGAGACGGCTAGATGTAAGTTCTGTGCTAACAGATTATTTTTCTCACTCTGTGCTTGTGGAACTCCCTTCTGGCTCCATGCTTTCCAGCCAATTTTAAACTGCAGAAATGTAAATGCAATGTCAGTCGCTATCTAAAGTCCTCCTGATAACTTTTTTCTCCTTCTGTTCATAAATTAATGATTCTGTTCCTAATTCTTCTACACCCAGTAACCCCCTTGTATCTTAGTGGCTTTACTACCTTTCATTGGGTGATACCGATGAAGACAGAAGATGCACTTAGCGCTGCATTTAAATTTTTTTTTTAAAGATTGTAGGCGGCCGAGAAACAAGAAATTAAAAAGAAGTTCCGCAGGCGGGTGGGAAGTTCGAGAAAAGAAACTACTAAAATAGAACTTACGGTTACATCTGCCTAGTTTAACAGTAACACAGTGATACCTAGTTGCCCCGTTTGGTTTCTTCTTTTCTTCTTTTCGCCCTTTAGTAATGTTTCTGGATTCTTTTTTTATTTTTATTCTTCCAAACCCAGTAACTTCTTTTGTCTTAGTGGGTCTACTGCCTTGCTTTGTATGAACTCGATTAAAAATGACAAAACACAATAACAAAATTGTATACGAAACTGGGTAATTCATTTCAGCAAGTAAACTTCCAACATATTTACTGTTGTCCTCATCTTTATTGCTTCGGGTTTCTTAAGACTTCTTTAAAGTTTGAGTTTGAGTTTTATTTAACGGCATATCAACCTCTGTGGTTATTTAATGCCAAAAAGGTGAGGATTTAATGTGGTTTTTTTTTTGTGTGTGTGTGTGTGTGTGTGTGTGTGTGTGTGTGTGTGTGTGTGTGTGTGTTTTTAAGTCTGGTTATATGAGAAGGTTGATTTAGTTAGATTTTAATGATTTTTTTTGTTTTTATTCTTTTTTATTTTAGAAAACTGAAAATATCTTCTAGTTCTGTATTAAAAAATATTTTGTTGTGAATAATCCTTTTTCCTTCAAAAATGTATATTTTTCTATAAAAAGTATATTTTTATACTTTCATAGTGTTTTGACACCAGTTTAGGGATTAACTATTTGCCCATAGCTGGGACCCTAACAATTTTATTTTGATCACTTCACTAGATTGCTCTCGTTCCATGAGTCACGATACTTCCGGATGTCTTAGTTACCTCCCATTAACTCAACACTTTCAGTTTTTGTTCGCTACTACTATCGCCAGATGTTGAACTCACAACACTTTGAGTCAAGTCATTGGATCCAACCAACGCTTTTATTTACAGGGTCACTTGTTCAACAGTCCGAACAATGTAAATCTCAGAAATATAGACAAGACAAAAACTTCGGTCTTCTTTAAAGATTTTGTCGATAAAACAAATTTTAAATAATTCCTTTAATAAAACTTTATTTTTCTCTTCAGACAAAGTACCTGAAAATGAAAATGAAAAGTCACCAAGCGACAACAAACCAATGACAATTCTAGTCTATGGAAATGGACCTGGATACAAATACCCGCGTGAGAATCTTACTGGTGTTGATACAAGTAAGTAACCGACAATTATTTATTAAAAACTGACTTCCTTTGTCCTTTTGTTTACATTAATTTTTCTTTTCGTTTATTCGGCTGTCTATTTTAAAGCCACGACCTAATAATATTATCTCCTAAACTTGTCAACCGATTCAGACAATCGCTTGCTCCAGGCCATGTTCTAGATACAAAAGCCTTACAACCTGTAAATAAAACAACGTGATTTTGAATTACCTCCACCAGGAAAGTTAAACGGAGATTATAGATTCACCCGCATTTGTCTGTCTGTTTATTTTATTTGAATTTGGGGCTTGATTCCTTGTGTGACTGCTACGTAAACATACGACGGAGTCCTCTCTCAGTTCTTCACCGACCGAACAAATCGTCCCAACGTGCATCTAGATTCTCGTTCGCTTCCGTGTGTACAAAAAATGAGAAAACTCTCTCTCTCTCTCTCTCTCTCTCTCTCTCTCTCTCTCTCTCTCTCTCTCTCTCTCTCACACACACACACACAAATCAACCCAACTTACATCTAGATTCTCGTCTCTATCGGTGTGTACAAAAAAATGAAAATTTATCTGTGTGTGTGTGTGTGTGTGTGTATGTGTGTGTGTCCAAACTAATTGTACCTTCAACAGGTAGTATGTGAACTAACTCCAATTCTGTCTGTAACTGTTTATATAAACTTTCAAGCACAATTTTCTAATTTCCAATCAAGTGGCACTTGTTTCCGAAAGTTTCCAGTTATTTAAATATTTATTTTATTCCTTCCAAATGTTAATTCTACTAGAAGCTGAACATGCAGTGGTTATTTTAAAAATTCTTTTTGTTATGTCTGTGAGGTTTTATACAATAAAACGGATAGAAGGTAATGAAGAGCCATAACTGCACACAGCCTGAAGGGAGACGACGTTGAGAATAATAATAATAATAATAATAACAAACCTCTGCATGGCCAATATCCAGTACGTGCCAATAAATCCAATGTTGACAAAGTTAATACTCATCGATGGTTACGTGCATCTGGATTAAAGTCTGAAACTGAAGGCTTTATTCTTGCAGCACAAGACCAAAGTCTTTTCACGAGAAACTTTCAGGCAAATATTATGCATAATAATATGGATCCAAAATGCAGGTTTTGTGATAAACACCAAGAAACAATAGACCACCTAATCTCAGGCTGTTCTGTGCTTGCCCCAAATGAATATAAAAATCGCCACGATAGAGTTGGGCAATATTTACATTGGACAATGTGCAAACATTATGGAAAAGCTGTAAACAAACACTGGTATGAACATCATCCAGTACCGGTTACAGAAATAGAAGATGTAACCATTCTATGGGATTACACCATCTACACAGACAGAAAAATTGAAGCAAACAGGCCAGACATTATTGTTAAAAACCAGAAGGAGAAAACTTGCCTATTAATTGATATGGCTTGTCCAGCGGATTGTAACATAGCAGTCAAGGAATTTGAAAAACTGTCAAAATATAAAGACCTGGAAATTGAAATAGAAAAAATGTGGAAATTGAAAACAAGAGTTGTGCCAGTGATAGTAGGTGCACTTGGAATGATAAAAAATGGAACAAAACAACACATTGAAAGAATCCCTGGAAACCCCAGCTTAAGAGATATACAAAAAATTGTCTTATTAAGTACAGCCCACACACTAAGGAAAACTTTATCTATGTAATGCTGAGGATGATAGGGAAGATAGAAAAACATGAAATGGAGCCATAACAACACGCCACTACCTGCCTTAGGTCTCCCCGCAGACTTGGTTGGTAGTGAGACCAAAGCAGAAATCGAAATATGATGAAAAATGACATAATAATAACAGAGTGTTAGTACGAACAGAATACAAAACTCAGCATTGTGCCAATATCTGCACTGGAAAATATGCAACTCTTACGGTAAGGAAACTCGAAGAAGCTGGTATGAACACCACCTAAACCCGGTTACAAAGAACGGACCTGTAACAATTTTGTGGGGCTTTACAATACAGCAATCAAACTAACCGCCCAGACATCGTCATCAAAGGTCACAAGAACAGAATGTGATTTCTTATTGACATAGCAGTCTCTGCAGATTGTAATGTATCTTTGAAGAAAATACACGGATCTTGAAGTTAAAATCTCAAAAAGGTGGAACTTCAATAATTCTCGTTGGAGTTGGAGCCCTCGGATTGATTGGTAAAGGTTCTAATAGACTCATTCAAGGGATCCCTGGTAGCCAATACCTTAATGAATTTTTAAAAAATTATATTCACAAGTAAAACTCACCCACTATAAAGAGCTTTATCTATGTAAAATATGCGTGATCTTAGGGTGTTTTTTGTTTGCTTTTGTTTTTTGTTTTTATAAAAATGGTCAGTGGAAAATATTGATCTATTTCTGATCTTAGGTCTCTGTTTCAAACTCAGAAAAAATGTGTATACAACAGAAATCAAAGGGAATAATAATAATACATATATACATGCATAATTGCTGACCACTCGAGAATACCCGTCTACCGGAGCGGCTGGCAAATCCCCGTTGCTTTTGAACGCCCACCGAACCCAATGAAAATCGTACATACAAACATACATAATGTGGATCCAAAATGCATAAAACACACACAAACACATACATACATACATACATACATACATACATACATACATACATACATAATGAGTATGCAAAATGCAGGTTCTGTGATAAACACCAGGAAACAATAGACCATCTCAAACAAGTCCAAGAATTTAAGTACCTAGGAAGTGTTCTAACAGGAGATGGAAAGTGCGACACGGAGATCCGAAGGCGAATTGGCATGGCAAAGGACGCGTTCTAGAAGATGAGCAAAATACTAACACACAGGAAAATCTCAATAGAAACGAAGAAAAGAGTGCTAGACTGCTACGTGATGTCAGTTCTTCAATACGGCTGTGAATGCTGGACAATATCATCGAAAATGAGGACAAAACTGGAAGCGGCCGAAATGTGGTTCTACAGAAGGATGCTACGGATATCGTGGACTGAGCATACAAGCAACGACGAAGTGTTAGAAAGAATGGCAACAAAAAGGAAATTGATGCTGAGCATCAGGAAGAGACAACTGAAGTTCCTGGGACATGCAATGAGGAAGGAGAGCCTGGAGAACCTGATACTGACTGGACAGATTGAAGAAAGGAGAGACAGAAGAAGGCAGCTGATAACATATTTGCAGGGTCTGATCAGGTGGATGACAGAACGGGGGTTGCCAGGAGCAACAGGAGCAAACATACTAAGAGCCACAAGGGATAGGGAGACGTGGAGATCCATGATCGCCTACGTCCTGAAGGGACAGGGCACATAGAAGAAGAAGAATCTTAGGATGTTCTGTATGAATATAAAAATCGTCACAATAGAGGAGGAAAATATTTATGAGGGACAATGGCAAACACTATGGAAAATATGTAAACAAACATTGGTAAGAACATCAACCCGCACCGGTTATAGAAATAGAAGATGTCACCATTCTATGCGCTTACACCATCTACACACACAAGAAAATTGAAGCAAATAGGCTGGACATTATTGTCAAAAACCGAAAAGAAAAAACTTATCTACTAATTTACATGGTTTGTCCAGCGGATTGTAACATAGCAACCAAGGAGTTCGAAAAAACTATTAAAATATAAAGACCTTTAAACTGAAATAGAAAAATGTTGAAATTGAAAACAAGAATAGTAAGAATAGTACAAATGGAATCAAATAACAAATTGAAAGAATCCCTGAAAACCCCAGCTTAAAAGATATACAAAGAATTCTCTTGTTAAGTGCAGCCCACACACTAAGGAGAACTTTTTCTATGTGACACTAGGGATGTTATGGGATATAGAAAAAAGCATGAAATGTAGCCATAACAACACACGACGACCTACCTTAGGTCTTTCTGCAGACTTTGTCGGTAGTGTGACCATAGCAGAAATCGAATTATGATGAAAATGACAGTAATAATGTTTTAATCTAAATTATTGTATGTTCAAGGCCGTGAGAGTAGAAGCTTTCTCGTGAGACTCACCGATGATCCAGGTGTTTAGACTTTCTTTCTCGTGTAAACTTTTTAACACCGACAAATTAAATGATTAATTCACCGTTTGTCAAAGAGAAACCTTCCCCAACGATTCCCCAAGAATATGCTGACTACAACCCGATGCAAAGGTGTAAACTCTACTATATCTGTAAATTTATGATTTTTTGACACGCGTAGAAATCAAACTTATGTCTACTTCTTGACAAATGTTCAAACCAGATCTATGACTAACTTTTCGGTTCTCCTGCAAGCCAAACCCATGTCTACCGTTTTGACATTCAGGTAAACCAAATTTGTATCTATCTTCTCTTACACTCATAGAAGTCAAAATGTCTGTGTCTATTTTTTTGAAAGTCGAGTAGACCAAACCTAAGCCTACCTTTTGGACTCTCATGCAGACCAAACCTATGCCTAGCTTTTTTGAACCTCGAGCAAAACAAACATGTTTCCCTTTTTTGACTCCCATACAAGCCAAAACGATGTTTAACATTTTAAAATTCATTCAAACCAAACCTGTCTACCTTTTTGGCTCTTATGTAAGCTAAGCCTATGTCTAACGCTTTGACTAACTTGCAAACCAAACAAATGTCCACCGTTTTCACTTTCCTTTAAGCAAACCAGTCTACCATTTTGACACTCGTACAAACCAAACCTATGTATACATTTTCGAACTTAGAGCAAGCTATATTTATGTATACCTTTTTGACTCTCATGTAAGCCAAACCTATGTCTACCTTTTCTAACCTGGAGCAAACCAAACCTGTGTATACCTTTTTGATTCTCATGTAAGCCAAACCTATGTCTACCTTTTTGAACCTGGTACAAACTAAACCTGTGTATACCTTTTTTGGCTCTCATGTAAGCCAAACCTATGTCTACCTTTTCTAACCTGGAGCAAACCAAACCTGTGTATACCTTTTTGACTCTCATGTAAGCCAACCTATGTCTACTTTTTCGAATCTGGAGCAAACCAAACCGCTAACTTTTTTTTATTTCATGCAAGTCAAATCTATGTCTACTATTTAAAACCTCGTGCTAACCAAAACTATCTCCAATTTTTTTTTATTCGCATTCAAATCAAACCTATGTCAACCTTTTAAAACCTTGTACAAACCAAATTTGTACCTACTTTTTGACTTTCATTTACTTTCAAACCTGTATCTATCTAACAAAAAAACTGTTTCCGGTATTAAATAACCTAGAAAGAGATAATATACAGGAAACCAAATCAAAGCAAACCTATCCAATGTGGAACAAATTCATTGTTTGTGTACTTTCTAGTCAACTTCACTGAAACACATCAATCTGGTTTTCAAATTGGGTGACAGTCGCAATAACGTCTTAGGACAATCTGACGTTTTTCATAGGCTTAATGATCATTTTACATCCAGAATTTAACATCAAAGCCAAGACCTATCCCTGGTTTAGAATTTGGATAGCAAATTTTAATATTAATTTATACTTCTGAAATGAAATACTATTTACATTATTTGCACTGTTCGGAGTGTTGTCCTCATCTTTATTGCCATGCTTACTACTTTTCGGCCGTTTTGCGCTCCGGCCTTCATCAGGTGTTAGGAATTTTGAACCGAACTCTTTATTTCGATCACTGGATATATTATTCTCATTCCATGTGCGATGCTACTTCCGGATTCCATGTAAGTATCTTCCTTTAACTCAACTCTGTAAGTTATTTGTTCACCATTGCTGTAGCTAGGTATTTGCATCTTTAGGTTAAGTCACTAGAATCTCAAGGGCAGTGAATATAGGCGTTACATGGCATCTGGAAGTGTCATCGCACATGGAATGAGAATGATATATCCTAATGCTGGAAATAAAGGGTTCGGTTTAAAATTCATAGGACCTGACGAAGGCCGGATCGTACAACGGCCGACACGTAACACATATGCAGGCGATTGTTTCGTTTTGTTTTGTTGTTGTTGTTGTTGTTGTTGTTTTTTCATCTTCTGTGAAACACGAAATTTTAGAAACTGGTTTCAGCCGCTAATGTTCTGCTAATATTCGCTCGAATTTATTCCAGGACAAACTTTTCGAGATTTTAATCATACGAGTTTTGGAAGAATTGCCAGGTTGTTGTTGGTTCTTGAGGTACATTCAGATGGTTTTAAGCTTGGCATTTACTCGTACACTTGTATTTGAGTTATAGGTCTCTTCCTGAAACGTTTCTTAAAGCATTTAAACATTTTCAACGGCATTTTTCCACAAGAGAGGACGAAACGCACTTTCACTGTTTGCCTTTATCCGTTATCGCAAAAATTGCAAAACGAGCTTGCAAACACCACAAATCCTAAAATACACCATTGGACAGTGATATTCTTGACTTGTGGCGTAATGTACAACTACGTTCAGTTCACATTCCACATTCTAGTTCCGTTGTTCTTTTTTTGTTTTCTTTGTACTCGCAGTAATTTATTTAAAAGTCCTTGGCATGACGATAAACTACATCCAGCAGCAAGGCCTCTGATCAGGAGGTTTTGAGAAGTGTGGATCCAAGTACGGGTCCAATTGTGGATCTTAATTGATGTTGATCACAGGTCCACTCTGACCCTGAGTAGTAGCACTTGTTAGGGTTCTAATTATGGGTAAATAGTAAACCCATAAACAAAACACTATGAAAGAGTAAAAAAAAGAACTAAAAAAAGCACATTACCAACAATACAAAGCCAACTAAACCAGCAATTCATTTTATAGTAAAATTACCAACAATACATTTGATCGCAGAATAATCAGTAAAACATATTATCTGTAGTCGAAGGCATGTAATAGCGATCAAAATATATTTAGTTGAAGCCATAAAATTATATCCCAAATATTTTCGACAAAACCCATAAAGATGTTGATATGCCCGTCCTAGATATAACGATAAACTACAACTGGCAGCAAAGCCTCTGATGGGGGTGGTTAGAGGTTTTGAGGAGCTCTTGTTCACTGGTCTATCCTGAAGTCGAGTAGTAGCACAGTTTAGGGTCTCCGCTATGGGCAAATAGTGAACCCTCAAACAAAAATCAACGGTATATTTTTAGACTAAAATTACAAAATATATTTTTTTATAATAAAATAACCAATAATACGTTTTATGAACTACAAACTATATATCAAAATATATACGTTTACCCAGGAAAGTATAAAATTATGTGCAAAATATTTAGATTAGGGCATTAAATCTAAACTTTTTTATAAATGGAACTTTGTGTGTGTGTGTGTGTGTGTGTGTGTGTGTGTGTATCCGTTACCTATAGACTCCGAAACGGTTGAACCGATATCCTTGAAAATTTACACAGTTGTACTATAAGAATCTGCGAGTGTTCTTAGCTAGGTTTTGTGTCGAGGTACACCCGATAAATATCGAAAAAAATCGGGTTATAGAAGGAGTGGTCCAATTTTAATCAAATTTGATACACTCATAGGAAAACACATAAGAAACGTTATTCAGAAGTTTCAAGATTGCAGTTCTTACAATAGTGCAGAAAATCGATAATATATATATATATAAAAGGCAAGATACGGCGTACGATCAAAATCAGTTTTGCAGCCCTTTTATTTTAGTTTTTGCTTCTTGTTAGGCTCTAAGTAGGTATAAATGTAGTTCTTAGCCTCAATCATGATACCATTTACTCAGAGGACTTATTTAGCCTTCAAAATTCAATTTACGACGAAAAAAACTTATTTGATATCGATACCAGGAAATCAAAATTTGACTTACATCCATTCATTTTTCTTTCAGTCTACGGTTTCGCTTTAACTGGAAGCAACTATTGCTTTTTTAGTCTTTCGTGTCAACGTCCAAAGAGTCTGATCTCCAGGACCATAGATTAGTTTTAAAGCTTTCATTACACCCGAGCAATGCCAGGCTATACTGCTAGTATATATATAAAAGGCAAGATGTCTGTGTGTGTGCCTGTTTATCTGCCTGAATGTCTGTATTTCTTTTCAGCCCTTTTATTTTAGTTTTTGCTTCTTGTTAGGCTCTAAGTAGGTATAATTGTAGTTCTTAGTCTCAACCATGGTACCATTTACTTAGAGGACTTATTTAGCCTTCAAAATTCAGTTTATGACGAAAAAAACTTATCTGATATCGATATCAGGAAATCAAAATTTGACTTACATCCATTCATTTTTCTTTCAGTCTACGGTTTCGCTTTAACTGGAAATAACTATTGCTTTTTAGTCTTTCGTGCCAACGACAAAAGAGTCTGAGCTCCAGGACTATGGATTAAAGCTTTCATTACATCCGAGCAACGCCGGGCTATACTGCTAGTAATCCATAGAAGTGTTAATATGCCACTAAACAAAATCAATTAAATCATAACACTTACAATAGATTTTCTACAAACTATATATCTAAAAAAAAAAAACAAAAAAAAAAAACACATGTCTTTACTTTGAAAGTATAAAATCATATACAAAATATCTGGAGTTGAAAGCATAATATTACGTTCAAAATTTTAAAATTTCGGCATTAAATAAGATGTTGATATGCTGTTAAACAAAATCGACCGACTACCCAATACAAGGCCCAGGTGTCACCCAAAATAGGTTTAATGTGTGATGTTGTGTATAGCATCCGTCGGTGTCGAGAGACTCCAAGAATCTAAGACTTTTGCCTCAGCTGTTGATGGCAGCGGAGCATCTGTTATGGCTGTACAGGCCCACACCGGAAGGGGGTGACTGTCTCGATTGCAATGAACGCATGTGAAGACGCTCTCCTCCGATGCCGCCTTGTTAATTTCTTTCCGTCGAGCACGCTTCTCCTAGGCACAAAGATTTTGTTTCTCATCTCCTCGCTTCAACCCTCGGTGTAAATCGCGTCTCCTGTGTGAGCGTTTGTTGGCGATATTTTGGCATCTCTCGATGTCTATTAACACCACCATCATCTCTTTTTGTTGGCGTCCTTGAAGCGAAGATGAGGTCGCCTTCGTGCTCTCTTGCCGGTGGCCAGTTCCCCGTACAGAAGGATCTTTGGAATACTCCCATCCTGCGTACGGTGTACATGTCCAAGCCAGCGGAGACGACGCTATTGAAGAATGGTGCATAGGCTGGGTAACTAAGCATGGGGGAGAACTAATGGTTGCATGAGAGTAAGAAACATCAAGAAATGAAGTTCATGAGCGGATGCAAAAAAGATAAAGGTTAAGTTTAGACTTGAAGATGTCAAGATTATGGTGATCGGGATGTTCGACAAAGTAGCAGTTGTTGGGAAGAAGCTGTCCGGATGGAACTTATTCCTTACTATTGAAAAACAAAGAGAACGGGAATGATTCGCACTTGTGTAAATGTTATGGCGAGTCCTAATTGTAAAAACCAGAACTTATTGAACCAAGGAATATAACTCATCGTAACACTTGCCTTGAAAATAACAATAGAGTAGCAAGAGATATGTAAAAAAAGGGGTTTCGAGGTGCAAAATATTTCATCACTGCATAATCTCTTTTCAATTCTATTAAGACAGGCAACTGGGGACTGAGCAGCTTCAGCCCAGATATGACAGCAATACCCCATTTTTGTTTTGACCTGGCTCTTGAAGGGGAATATTTATTGGAATGGTACAAGTTTTATCAGCATCTTTAGCAACAGATCGGATAGATGAGTTCCGTTTGAGGTCTGGGGTGAGATTGATAGATGAAATTTTGGGATATGATCGGTGGCGGTGGAACGTTACTAGGTTTGGTTTTGATGGCATTGAATTCAACCCTTTGGTGGTATTGAAGCCGACTCGGAAATTATACTGATTAGAATCTAAAATTTTTCCTTTTTTTTATTTTTCAATTTTTCGACCATTTTTAAGCGATCGACACATTTATAAACAAAAGTTAATTCTCGGTTCTAAAAATCTTGCAACAATAAAATATACATCTGTGACCTACTTTTTGAAAATTAGTAACTTTTATTACTTAATTATAGCATGAAATTTAGATTAAAACTATTTCTTAATCACAGGGTTGAACTTTTTGGCCTGTACGCCGTATATCAAATGTGTTGACAGGTTGTCACATTAGAAATAAGATAAATAAGATAAATAAGGCGATCACAAGCGATATAATTGTACAAACTATTTTTCGGGTAAAGGAAGGCAACTCTGAATAACATGACCTTTTAATTTACACATAGAAATTACCATACAAAAAAAACTTCAAATACACAGAAAAAAAAATAATAATGAAAATTATTATAAAAATAGGGAGGCAGAACGACTTGTATTTTTTAACTTTCGATTAATAAGTAAAATCTTTGCTTAATAAGTTTTGAAACTAACCCAACAAACCTTTGAAGTATTTTAAAAATATTTTGTAACTTTATAAATTACTATAATTTTAAAAAAAATGAAAACAATTCTTTTAAAATTTCATTATTAATCAATTTTTGTTCTCTTAAAATTATTATGTCTTTATTCATTATTATTTATTCCAGCAATTAAAATGAAATAATGTCATTTTAATTATTTTAAATATTGCATTTTCTTATTTTACGATTGGGAGCAGATTTTTGGAAAGAGAGGTAAAATTTTTCAAAAAAGTAATAGAGGATTTACATTCCCCAGTGAGTCTTGCGTTTAATTAAAATCATTTATCGCAACAAAATGTAATTTCTTAAAATTTCATGAATTTACATGGAGGGGGTAACAGATGTAAAAAAAATGTTTTAACCAATTTTTTAAAAATAATATGTTCAAAAATAATTTCATTCATTTGTGAATAATTCCTGAGAGTTTTGTTAAAATCTGACAATTATTGGATTTTTGCAAGAATTTCCAAATTAATGTATCCGTCACCGGAAAAATACTGTTATGTAATATTACGTTTTCCATTGTAAACTCTCGTAACGATTTGGTTACCCGCTAACTGAAATCAAAACAAGGTTTTTTTACCAACATTTCGAACGTTTTAGAAGAGATTAATTTTTTTTTTTTTTTTTTTGAAAAATAATTTGATCTTTCCTGTTAACATTTTGATGGAAAAAGTTCGTTTTTATTAAGTTTGGGGACTTTTTATAATTTTTTTTTTTTTAGCGATCTAGTGGCGGTATCTATTATAAATGATCTGACAGATTTTCAAAGTTCCATAACAAAATATACATTCTGATAACAATCCCGCATTTTTCCTTCTATTTTTATTCCTATTTTCTTATGTGCAATGTCTCTAACTGAACTAAGTAATTTTATTCATTTTTCCTCAATAGATGTAGATAGATTTGCCTATCGTACAGATATATAACGAATGAAGTATTATGAATGAAAGAAGTGGTAGTATTGAAGTTTATGAAAATGAGGAGGACAGATAATGGTTTGGCTGTTTAAGAAGATAAGATTGTAGTGTTCAAGGAAGCACCCCAGCAGAATGGCCGTCTCTACGACCTTTCGATGCCTGTGCAAATCCTTTTTGCCGAATTCTCTGTGCTTTCTCTTCTAGTTCTCAGCCAGAAGCGACTATCATCAGCAGAGTGTAGTTCCCAAAGCGCGAGAGACACATGGTGGGTAGGATCTTGCCGTGTTTTCAAAAGGACCCATGGCCAATATCTTCCGCGGCGTCTGCAAACAAGTCTTTCTTCTCTAATGTTTTTGAACAGGAGTAGAGGTTTATCCCTTATTTATTTGTTTAGGATTATTTCCAGTTCAGTCCAACAAAATACACTGTTTCATCTCCCATGACAAATAATCAGATGACCTCCATTCTTTAGTACTGCTAGTTCATACCTTTACAGCTAGTACACGCCATGCTACTTTCACGAAGGTGAATCAGCCTCATTTCCACCGTATTCCAAATGAAATTAGTTTCTCTCAGGCTGCTACTTTGTAGAACATACACAACTCAATATTTACTTTCCTGTGTTCACAGTCATTTTCGAGGTATTGTGAGTGACTTATTTTCCATTCTGCAGCCTGTTTCCCTACAGACACAAAGTTGTAAGCCTGTCGCTACTATATCGGTATTTCCATAGCAAATGTTAACATGAGCTCTATTCTCGAGCCGCACTTGTTTGGGTTTTTGCAGCTTGGACCCACCTTTGCAGACAAGGTTCTCCTTAACACTTCTACAAAGTCGAATGACTTTCTCAGTATTTCAGATCTATGAAAAAAAGTTCCATTTAGACAGGATAGTGGAATAGACTCCTGCGGGGAGGCTTCTTTGGACAATACAATCTTATCTTCTTAAATAGCCATACCGTTATCTATCCTCCTCATTTTCATAAACTTCACTTCTTATCACTTCTTTCATTCATAATACTTTACTCATCATAACCATTTTAACAATTTATCACTGCCTTGGGTACTCTCAAGTCTTTTATCAGGTGAATTTTAGGACTAAAAAAAAATAGATAATATTTTTACTCGCATAGTTAATCATTGCAAGGTGTAATCGTCGAGAACATTGTACTCAAAATGTCTTGTTAATTGTATTGTTTGTTTGTTTGTTTGATATGGCATATCAACTCATTATGGGTCATAATAATGAAATTTAATTCTCTTGGACACATTAGTAATTTCATCTGCAAAAATGTATTGCTAGTAATTATTTTTTCAAAAATGCATTACTGGCATTTTTTAAAATGCATTACTGGAACACTATTTACATTATTGGGACTATTGACTTCATCTTTGTTGCCATTTGTACGACATTCCGGCCGTTGTACGCTCCGGCCTTCTTTAGGTCCTAAGACAAACGTCGTACAAATGGCAACAAAGATAAGGACAATAGTCCCAATAATGTAAATAGTGTAAATACTACATCATCTCAGAAATATAGACAAATAGCATTGCTGGAATTTTTTCTTTTAATGTATTGATGTCATTTTTTCTTAATATATTTTACAAAAACGTATTGGTGATAATTTTTTTACGATAAAAATGAATTGCTGATATTTTTATTATAAAATATATTTTTACATTTTCATTGTTTTAACCTCAATTTGTGGGTTAACTATTTGCCTATAGTTGGGAACCTAACAGGTGCTAGCACCCCGAGTCTGGGTGAACCTGGGAACAACAGCAATTTAAAGGTGTTTCCACGTTCTTCCAAGCCTCTCGATCAACAGTTTTGCTGCCGGATAAAGTATTGTGTGGTAATTTTTATTTTTATTTTTTTATCCGTTGTGATATGTAACCATCAAAGATTTTCTAAGTTTTAGATCAACCAATGAAACAGACTTTCTATGTTTAAAAAAAAGTGGCGGGGTGGGGTTCTTTCGCATGAATAACTGTGACCAAAAAGTACTTTGTGTATTGTTGATTTTGACAACTGTACTGACTGAACTTAAATGTTATTAAAAAAAACAAAAAAAATCATCTTACTTCACCTGCTGATTTCTACTTAAAACAAAATCTCGCTTCTCCATGTGCTACCATATACCACTCCCTCTTTACCAAGAAAACGATCCTCAATTCCTTTTCCGCAAACCAACCCTGGTACCTCTCCTGATGGCTATCTTCACGACCTTTCGATGCCTGTGCAAATTCTGATTGCCGATTTATCGGCGCTTTCTCTTCTTCTTCACAGCCAGCAACGGCTATCAGCAGCAGAGTGCAGTTCCTAAATCGCGAGAGACACATGGTGGCGAGGATCTTGCCGTATTTGCAAAAGGACCCATGGCCCATATCTTCCGCGGGGTCCGCGAGCAAGTCTTTATTCCGGCTGCCATAGCTTACGCATCCTGCGTTGGGGATAATTTGGAACACTGTGATAGCATCAAACCAACAGATTCGGGCGTCATGGCAACAAATAGATTGAAGTCGTCATTCGTTTTCCTCGCTGTTTCTTTGATTTTTGCATTTCAAATTTAGTCGACATTTGTCTGTGATTTAACCCTTCGTTTGTAAAGTTTTGGTACTAATATTGTGATAATGTCTATCACTGTATTAGTACCTTGGAATTTTCAAATACCACGTTTGAAATAATATGGATATATCATTTAGTTTTTGATTTTCGCTTGATATATTGTTTTTAGCGGGGTTTTTTCTAGTTTTTATAGGACAAATGAAAAATAAAATGGAATTTATTTATTATTTAAATTGAATTTAAAGGTTAATATTTTAAAAAAAAATGAACTTAAGTTTAAAAAATGAGAGATGCTATTTTACCAGTTTCAGTAAAATAGACCCCAGACTATTTTGCTGGTAAATATGTTTTATTATTATGAAGGCAAGTAGTGATAAATATAACAACATACATATTTGATACAGAAGTTTATTTATTTTTACCATGAATTGTTAAGACAATCTAAAATATTTTCTATCCACTATCAATAGTTAAAACAAGTTAAAATCATTCATTCATCATCAATTATTGAAGTAAATATAGAAGTCTCTGAACTTGGTTCCAACTTTTAGCATTTCAGCTGCTCAGCCTTAGGAAGACTGGTCTAGACGTCTTCTTGTTGGCAAAAGGTTTGTTGCGGTTAGTAACGTACTTTTTGATGACTAAGCTATGTACATCTTCACGAAAACTTCTGTTGTATGAGTAGTCAACCACGGGTGATCATTGATTTGGTCGCTGTCCTTGGGATTTACTTATTTGAATGCTACCACTCTGAAAACTGGTGTACCGCAGGTCATAGTTCATAATATCAGGATTAAACCAGGAGATTTGATTTTCTTTTCCTAGCTGGAGCAATTGTTCTGTCTTTTTTCCCCAACTGCACATAATTTACAGTTTTTGTTCTAGTTCAGCAAATGAAAAGAAAGTATCTCTCACACTGAGTTTCATGGCTATACTTAATGAATAGTGTTTTATAATGCATTTTGCTCTACTAATACAGTTCTTTTCTTGCCCGCACAACAGCAGTTAAAAAATTTAGAGGAATGTATAAGGCAAACATTTAAAATACCGTACTTGCTAAAAAAAAAAATAAAAAAAAAAAAATAAAAACTCCCTGTTCCCAACAGGAGGTGGTCCTGGACATATGACGGTAAACTGCATTTGACAGCAAGGCCTCTGATTGGGAGGTTGTGAGGAGCATGGAACTACCTCTTCATTGCCGTTGTTCTCCTTGACCCGAAGTAGTAGCACCTGTTAGGGTCCCAGATATGGGCAAATAGTTAACCCCCAAACTGGAGTCAAAACACTATAAAAGTATATAAATAGACTTTTATAGAAATATATACATAACAATAGACTTTTATAGAAAAATATACATTTTTTGAAGGAAAAATATTACCAACAATACATTTTTGAAAGAAAAAGTCATTACCATAACACATTTTTCAAGGAAAATATTTTTCTCAGCAAAAAATCTTTGAATACAAAACTAGAAGACATTTTCAGTTTTCTAAAATAAAAAAGAATAAAAACAATAAATTTTCATCAAAATCTAACTGAATCAACTTTCTCACTATAAGCGAACATTAAAAAAATACCTTAAAACCCTACCTTTTTGACATTAGAGGTTAAAAACTTTGCCTTTAAACAAAACTCACTCACTCCAACAGGCACGAATTCATGCTAAACTTATTACATAAAACTGAATATTTTCTAACCAGAATGAGATGGAAGGCACTATTTTCCTTACAAAAATATGCAAGAAACAAAGAAAATATGGACAAATTTAAATTTAAAACCATGAGTTACCCACGTGTAATTGAAGATCTGGCTAGCTTTGAAACGAATATGATTGGTCTACGAAGCAAAATCAAATTTAGAAGAATTAATAATATTTTTGGATGTGCAGTGGATATTCCAGTTGAATTCGTTGCATTTACTTATACACAAACACCCTTCTCTCCAGCTATGAGTTAAATAGCAGAACAAATTGGGTTCTGTAGCCTTGGCTAGCAACCACTCTACCGCAAAAAGCAATGGCAACCTACTGCGGGAAAATCTTACACCCAGTCAGTTATGTCTCTTTCGAGACATGATTACCCAAGCGTATATCCCGTGTGGAACTTAACTGACTGAATAGTATTTTTGCAAAGATTATTAATTACTGAATTAAAAAAAATCAAAAACATCAAATATTTTTGATAAATTTATTTCTAAATTTTCTTACAGTATCTCCAGGCCTTATAGATTAACTGATTTCTTAACGCTTTATTTAGAACGAACAACAGGAATTGTAAAACGCATAACAGGAAATTTAAAATAAGAGGAGGAGTTAGTCAAGACTAGCGAAATACATATAATCATCCGGGTTTGTAAGAACATGACTAATTTATTTTAAACTTCCTGTTATGCGTTTTAAGCCTTATGAAATCAATTTTTTTTTTTTGTTTCTTTAACCTGTTTCCACACTGGAGCAACTTGTGACACAAGGTCAGTTTTTATGTGGGGGACCCCGAGCGCGGACGCTCGGGTCACTGGTCAAAGATTACCCAGCCACCGCTTACGTGGTAACTGGGTACAAAGCTTGTCTGGACATGTCTAAATTTATTTTAGCATGTCCAAGCTTGTCTTAACCGATCCTACAGACTCACCAAAAGAATTGTAGGAATTTTATTGGTTTCCTTTAATATACATATATATTCTTTGTTCTAAAACACTATTTATATTTACAGGCAAAATAGGCTATCTGTTCAAAAATTCAGACACGCAAAAATAAGTTTCATTTTATTTTCAATAATGAAATAAAACTGCCTGCAATTCATCTCCTTGCAGTTACTTGACAGAAGTATTCATAAAACTGATTGACTCATGAAAATGCAACTATCCACTTAGTAAATATTAAGGAAAATGTTTTTGGATATTCAGATATCCCATACTACTAAAAGAGCGTCAAAACTTCATACGTATTGTAGAGCATTAGCATAGCATTAGTTAGTACCGTGGAATTTTCAAACACCTATTTTAGAATATGGATTTAGCTTCTTCTAAATATATACTCTTTAGTATTATTTCTAGTTTTTATAGGATAAATAAGAATAAAAAGCAAAGCAATAAAGTCCCTAAGACGCAAGAGGTTACTCAGCGTAAATGTATATGAAAAAATTATTGAAATGAGAGAACAATAAAAGAGTAAGATTTAAGAACACAGAAGATTGGCATTTCATTTAAAATTTTGGAAGCTTAAATGAAAAGCAAGAAGCCGAGAAAAAAGCGAGAATTGGGAGAGAAGCTGTTAGCATAGAACTTACGCTTACATCTAGTCATTTGCAACCTGTAAAATGATGAGACCTTGCCACCAATCTAGTACTGCGCTCAATCTATATACCATAGCCGGAACTTCACCAGAACAACTACTATGGAAATATTTATAGAAAAGGCACAGGGAAGGTACGTTACGGCTATGGAAAAGCGACTGAAGCCGAGATATCGGGTCAGGACCAATAACATTGCACGGTAATAAAGCCACTAAGATGCAAGGAGTTACTGAGTGTTAGAGAATATGAGAAAAAGATATTCAAGAGAGAGAACTATATAGGAGCAAGATTTAAGAAGAGTGAAGATGATTGACATTGAATTTAAATTGTTGAAAATCAATGTCGACTAGAAAGCAAGGAGGCGGAAGAGGGTTCCACAATCGAGCGGTCTGAGAGAAGAAACTGTTAGCATAGGACTTACAGTTACATCTAGTAATTTCAACTGTAAAATGACAAGACTTTGCCTCTAAACTAGTCAATCAGTTAAGTGCCATACGTAATACACGCTTGGGTGATCATGTCTCGAAACAGACATGACTAACTGGGCAGAAGATTATCCCGCAGTAGGTTGCCATTACTTTTTGCGGTAGACTGGTTGCCAAACAAGGCTATAGAACCCAATCTGTCCTGTTATTTAATCCATAACTAGAGGGAAGAGACGGATTGATACTTTTCCCAAGGGTATTTGAGCGTAAGTGAATGCAACGAATTCAACTTAAATTCGAACTCGGCTCCCCGATTCCGAGCTAATATCTACTGCACCACAATGCACATAGTACTGCACTTAAATTCATAAAGTCGAGGTACCATAGAGGAAAATAATTTATATTTTGCAATTAAAAAATGTGGCACAAGGCTAAAGAAAGATGGGGAGGGCTAGTATTCAATTTCTCTTACCTTAAACTTAGCTAGCTATAATTAATGACACAAATATGCCACAGTGTTCATTACACTACAATACATTTCTATTTAACATTCTTACTGCAGCCACCATAATACCTCAGGTCTCTTTGAAGTCGTATCTAGTTCCGATATGTACCATTTGTCTGTGTGGTGAGATAAAAATAACAATATTTAAATATGAAAGCCCAAGACACGAGAAAGCTGTGTTACGGCGCTGGGAAAGGGGCTGAAGCCGAGATGCTACGTCAGGACCAATCATATTGACAAATGTTATTATCATTCATTTCTCAATGTACCCAAAAGCAAGATTATATATCAATTCAAATGTCCCTTGGAAGAATGTATCTCCGACAAATATATATATATATATATTTTTTTTTTTATATAAAAAAAAATAAACATTTATAAGAAACCTTGAGGAAAATTCTGATCGAAAACACAAGAATTCTATATTAATCACATTATCAAAAACATCTTGCTATTCGAGAGGCACTATATAAACATTTCAATATCTCAGATAACTGAGTTATCATTGCAAAAACCACATCTTATAATGGAATAAGAAATAGATGTAATGTATGCCTTTTAGAAAAACTTTTTCATCTTGAAACACCTAAATATAACTAATTTACTAAACAAAAGAAGTGAACTGATGACTACATACAAACATATAAATAAATAGCTTCTCAAAAATGTTGACTCGGATTAACAGGCTTCTCCGTAGACCTTTTTACATTATTATTGACCCACAGGCACAAAATGTATAAACTCTGCCCTAAAAATATTTTACCTATGAAATTAAATTAAGTTATAAGAATGTAGTTTTCAATTTAATATGTAAGTTTCAGCTCAAATTAAATTAAATTATACAATAAAAAAATAATAATAAACTGCATTTAAGCATTATAACGTATAACTATAATGAACAACTCGACAACTGCAAGAACAAAACCCGAAACAGTCATTTCATAATAAGTGCCTGATGATTGCATCGTGCTTGAAATTCAGAGTCGTGTATCATACTTTAGAAAATTGCAAATGTTTACTAATAGACTCCAATTTTAGTTCTACATACACACGCAGAAAGAAAGAAACATACTGGATTTTAAAATTAAATACACACAAGCTAGGGTTAAATAGGGACTTAGGTGTGTTGAATCTTTTCTTTACAAATATTTCAATAGCTAAAAAATTTTTTTCAGATATTCCAAGAAATTTTTATCTAAAACAAACAGACTTTCTCTACGGTCGTGCCGCATGGTGTGAACAAACACACCACGTGATGTAAACAAAAAAAAATATTCGAACGCCATCGTGAAATACGTTTCTAATTCAAATTTAAAAATCAGTTGTTTCTGATGAAGGACCGAGGGCGGTCTGAAATATAAAATATAATAAAAATAAACAAATACTGTTCAAAAAAAGTACATTTTTAAATTGAAAACTTTTTATTAATATTCTTTCCTATACATATTAAGACAGTATACGTGGATGATCATCACTATATATATATATATATATATATATATATATATATATATATATATATATGTAAGGAGGTAAATAAGTGTGTATATATATATATATATATATATATGTGTGTGTGTGTGTGTGTGTGTGTGTGTGTGTGTGTGTGTGTGTACGCGTATATACACATCAATATATAAATATATAAATATTAACCACGTCTAAATGGAACAGTGTGCAGTACTGTATAACAGAGCTTAACCCCAACTGGCATTAATTTTATTTTTATTCATATTTATAATTATATTATTATTAATCTGTTTATTTTCTCCCACGCGTTTTTAATATTCTATTCCATTTTTATGTTTCACTATTAACCTAACTTGATTATACATTTAAGAAATAAAAATATTCACAGAGCCGATTTAATACACATAACGAGATTTAAAAAACGAACTCTAATAAATGATTGAAATTTGGAAACGGTCAGTATGATATGATAAGCAACCGAAGATCGCTGAATCGTGCGTAAAACGTAGTATATATATATATATATATATATATATATCACGACACACAAAAAAATCTAAAGCGAGCCAAAACCTACCACGGTTTCACACTACGGATCGTCAGGTTTTGGCTCGCTTTAGATTTTTTTGTGTGTCTTTGCTCTACTTTTGTATATCTTTTGTACTTTGTATCGAGCACTTTTTCTTGTGGTTGGTTCCGTTTGGGTTTTTTTTTCTTTACTGCGGAGTATTGAATGTTTTGTTCTTGTTCCGCGGATTTCTTTTTTTCTTCTCCCCATTTATCCGACGCCTCAGTGCACCGGATTGTAACAGAATTAGGTTCTGTTTGTTAGTGGTTTTTTTGAAGGTTTATCTTAGTATAAATTTACAGCCTACATACTTACAGAGTCTATTTAGTTATTATTTTGATATTTATATATATCTATATATGTTACGGAAACAAAAGTGTGTAGCTTGATATTACAAGACATTTTAAAAGTGAAGCAATATGGCGGAACCGTAAGTATTCAGGACGAGCTCATACAAAGCCAAAGTGTGATTCGTGATCTTAGCGGGAACATGTTGTTTAATTCTCATATCTAAGCGCTGAGTAGTTCTCCCTATGTAGCTGACACCGCAACTATAGTTATATTAATAAATAACAGAATTTACTTGGTGGAGAGGGAGAGCATCCTTGCACCCAGAACAAAACATAGGCCGGGTTTGAAAAACTATACTAACCTCAGCTGAGAAAAAACAATTAAGGACATTAGATGAAATCTGTCTTGTTAAGCTTTCACAATTAGTTCTAATCCAGGGAAGTCTAAGATAAACCTTTTAACTGTACAAGATTTGACCTTTCTGAACGCCACAATCTTGTCACGGATGACAGAATAAACAGTACTAAACCACATAAGATCTCCTTAACAAAATTAATTTCATCATCTAGAAAAGACTCCTAATATATATATATATATATATATATATATATATATATATATACATGTGTGTGTGTGTGTGTGTGTGTGTGTGTGTGTGTGTGTGTGTGTGTTGAGTTGTGGTAATGTTTAGCGGTAACATTGTATTTTCGGTGATTTACTGGTAGAAAGGGATTTTCGGCAAGCAGGTTTTTGTCATAAAGTGCTCGATATCGAGATAGAAATAGAGTGTTAAGAGAATCAAAGTCATAAATTGTTCGACTGAAAAGAATAAAGAAGCAGAGAAACAATATCCTTGAAGAGTGAAGACCTCACACTAATGGCTTCACGATACTTCGAAGTCAGCATGACTCTGCTCAGTCAAGTGACAGACTTTCCACATTAATTCTCTCTCTCTCACTCTTTATATATATATATATATATATATATATATATATATATATATATATATAGCGTGCAGCAGAAATACCACCCACAACATATACCTCCTAGAAATTCTTCCCACATACTGGTAAGACATTACTGGTAATGGTGTCTTCATCTAGCTAATGTCTTACTATTATAAGAGAAGTATTTTGGGGGAGAGGTGTGTATGTGTATGTGCGAGAGAGAGAGAGAGAGAGAGAGAGAGAGAGAGCACGCTTGGGTGCGTTGCTGATATAAAGATATATAAATATACGTTGTATGCATATGAGAGATTTTACCTCCTTCATTATCTACTGTTTTCTATTAGCTTTAATATTATTAGTTTCATGAAACCAAAAGTCAAAATTTGTGAATATAGTAAAAATACTGAATGTCGTGGATTTTACAAGGATATTAATTGATATGCAATATAATCGCATATAATATACAAAGAAATAATATACAAAAAAGATGACATTTTCTTTCTTCAACCACTTCTAGTCTCGCAAAAAAGAAGGAAAAAATAAACCAAAGATTTTATCGTCAGGACGAACAGAATCGAACTTCAGATCATCTCAGACAAATTACCTCCAGAGTTTTTTTTTCTTTTGTTTTTATTTTCTTTTTTAAACTTCTGTATTTTGAATTCTGATTTGTAATTTTTTCTAGCTTCACAGGAAATAAAACTGTACGAAAATAAAATTTTGAAAGTTGTTGACATCATGAGTTGTTTGATTTTCATCTTATTAAGTTACGATGTGAGGTAAGAATATGTTCCTGTACATATTACGTCATGTGCATGTCTTCTTTTTTTTTTTTTTGAGGGGGGGGTCCGTAATGCTTATGACGTTTCGCTGTACAAGAATAATCACTCGTGTATCGGCAAATCCACATCTCTTTTTCTTTTCATAATCATTCATCCCAAGCAAAAGCACAACTGCCACTGGTGTGCAAGGTGTTACATAAGAGGAGAACGAGATGAAAAAGGAACAAGATACAGGGGGTGGCGGTAAAAGGATAAGAGAAAGATGGTAATACTAGTGTACAGGGCATTACGTGAGGTTAGAGCGAAAAGGAAGAAGAACAAGACCCACGAGGGTGATGGGAAAAAAGATTAGAGAAAGATGGCGACACTGGTGCACAGGACATTACGTAAAGCAAGAAGAAAGAAGGATAAGTTGCAGGGGGCGGAGGGAAAAGGATAAGATAAATATGAAAATACTCGTGCACAGGGCATTACGGGAGAGTAGAACGAGAAAGTAGAACAAGATGCAAGGTGGGGAGGAAGGATAAGGGGGAAATGGGAATACTGATGCGCGGGGCATTACGTGAGGGCCTCTGTTCTAGGAGGGAAGTCGTGTGTGGGTACTCTAGATGAGTCAAGTTTGGAGTCGTAAGAGGATTTGCGAGCAAAGCACTCAGCTTTTTCCGCTGAGGATGTGAGAACCTCGAAATTATTGAAATATGAATCCATCTCTTCTCCCCAAGCTATGGGTGAAATAGCAGGACAGATTCGGTGTAGGAGAAGGAAAACTAGCCTGGAGAGGGTAGGGCTCTGTCAGTGCCCAAAAAACACCACTTCTACTGTGGCTGAAATAAACGTGATGCCCCTACGACTCCAATGAGTCATAGGATATCTGGGTCGGGATCTAGATCTACAGTTTCACCAACGTAAAAATCACAATCAGAATTTTATTGACCATTTTTGTAAGAATTTCATTTTATATTAAAATAATTCCTTTAAAAATGAATAAAACACCTAAAAGGGTATTTGTGCGTAAGTGAATGAAATCGGAGAGCCGAATTCGAATTCCAATCGGACTCATTACATTCACTTACGTGCTAATACCCTTAAGAAAGGGATGAATCTATCTCTTCCCCCCAAGTTATGGGTAAAATAGCAGGACAGACTGGTTTCTATAGACTTGGGTGGAAACCGGTCAAGGAGAAGGAAAAACTCTGAATGCAAACCAGCCTGGAGAGTCGTGCCCAAAAGAAACACTTCTACTGCGGCTACAGGTACCCCTACTACTCTAATGAGTCATAGGATATACGTAACCGGAAAACTATACTGTTTTACTTTCAAAATGAGAAAAGGATGAAACAAAATGGAATAAAGCATTTTTTTTAAAAATGAACTGGATCAACAATATAAAAATATTTTTTTTAAAAATGCAATTGTTCACAATTCATTGTCGAGAAAGAGGCAAACATACCCCAAATTTGAATAAACTTAACAAAAGAATAGAAATAATAGGATTAGTAGGTCACCCGCCCAAACTATAGAGAGGGGAAAAGAATGTTGTCTGAAGCGGGAACATTTTCCAACAGAAAAAAGTAAATGAACAAAAAAAAAGAAAGAAAAGATTATCCTCTGTAATATATATATATATATATATGTCTGAATTTGTGACCCTGGGTTTCACGCTCATATGAAGCTTGGGTTGGTATAGGAATGTTTTTCAGTGAGTATCCTAGGTCAAATTTATCCATCTTAAAAAAAAGAACAACGAATATGTCAGCTCTATCATTGACGTTGAGAGCTTTCAAATAAGTACCTCGCATATATAATATATAAATAATATAATATATATAACAAATTGCATATATATATATATATATATATATATATATATATATATATATATATATATATTTATAATTATATACATACACATTTCACGCACACACACACACATATATGTATATATATATATATATATATGTGTGTGTGTGTGTGTGTGTGTGTGTGTGTGTGTGTGTGTGTGTGTGTGTGTATTATGGTGCCCTATTTACATTGGATTGAACTCTTCTTCTTTCATAAATACTAACCTGCGTCTTGACGACCTCTACAAGAAGTCCCACAGGTTACAATTTATGAAGGAGGAAGAGTTCATTCCAATGTAAATAGGGCACCATAACAATATATAAATGAAAATGGGAAAATGTTAGTGAGGAGTAAGTACAATAAAAGAAGAGGACTCATAAAGGCTGATTTTGAATTTAAAATTTTGAAAACTTGATAGGAAATCAAGAAGCCAGAAAAGAGATCCACAGGCAATCAGTCAGTTAAGCACCATACGTAATACACGCTCGAGCGATCATGTCTCAAAAGAGACATGACTGACTGGGCAAAAGATTTTTTCCCGCAATAGGTTACTATTACTTTCTGCAGTAGACTGGTTGTCTAATTTGTCCTGTTATTTAACCTGTAGCTGGAGGGAGAAGAAACGGGTCATATTATATTAATAAGTGGGGATCAGTTTATTACTACATAACTACAAAACCAATTACCTACTTTATGCCCAGTAGAACCTTTACTTATGTTTCCAACTATTTAGTCAGTCATACGTGATAAACGTTTAGGCGATCATGTCCCGAAAGAGACATGACAGACTGAGAGGAAGATTTTCCCGCAGTAGGTTGTCATTACTTTCTGTTGTAGACTGGTTGTTAACCAGGCTGTAGAACACAATCTGCTCTCCTATTTAACCGATAGCTGAAGGGAGAAGAGACGGATTAATACCTTGCCCAAGGATATTTGCGCGGAAGTGAATGCAGTGAATTCAACCGGAATCCAAACTAATTTTCTTAAATAGAACTTCTTATGTCTTAATCATATGTACGTATATATATATATATATATATATACTTAATCATATATCCTTAATCATATGCTTACTCATTTTGGACATAAAGTGGAGGATTGGTTTTATATTGTTACTTTGTAGTAAGCTGATCCCCTACAATGAATGCCTATTAATATAATTGGGAAACTGTACTAAAAACCTCACACGGAAAAAAAAAACTTTTGTAAGGACTTCTGACAGCAGTATTATGAATAAAAATTCACAGAACATAAAGTAGGGGATCTGTTTTATATTGTCACTTGGTAGCAAACCGATCCCCCACTATGAATACTTATTAATATAATTGAAAAACTATACTGAAAGTCTCAATAGTGAAAAATTTTGTATTGTAAGAATGGGGTAAAATAGTATGAATATAAACATTTTATTGAGCATAAAGTGGGGATCAGTTTTACATTGTTACTTGGTAATAATTAGCTGATAACTTTATAACCATCATATTCTAATTATTATTGTTCCTTCCTTCGATAGTTCGCACGACCGTTATGTCCTGCCAATACATAATATATTTTGGAATATTACGTTTTAATCGTTTGGAAAGAAGGGAAAAGACACTACTTGGTTTCAGTGAGAATATGAAAGAAAAATTAAGGATATAAAGAGGTGATTGAAGTGTTTAACATCTGCTAGTATCTCATAAATAATGGACTATTTCGTTTGGATCGCATGGAAAAAGGAAAAAAGAAACTAATTGCTTTCAGTGAAAAAATGAAAGAAAGACACAAACAAAGGAAGGAAGGAAGGAAGGAAGGAAGGAAGGAAGGAAGGAAGGAAGGAAGGAAGGAAGGAAGGGTGAGCTGAGCTGAAATGAGTTGAGGTGAGGATGATGTGTTTAATGCCACCTGTCAATACCTCATAAATAATGAACTCTTCCGTTTTTATCGCGTGGGAGAGGGCAAAATTCAGTAGTGGCTTTCTGCGATAAAATGAACGAACGAAAATAAAAGGGAACATAGAATTTTTTAACGGCTGTTTCAGTGAAATGGAAAAAGTTGTCAATTTCAAATCTTTTCATTTGTACCCTCTTACTTCTTTAAATAACGAGAAGCATTCATATTTATATTGTTAAAGTATTTTGTTAAAGTTGTTAAGATCAAATATTTTACGATGCGATAGGCGAATTTCTACGGATATTTTATTGTCATAAAACTTGAGATGGGCTTCTTCGATCATTGACTCAAGAATTATCATCCAAATAAAATAGAAAAACCGTGAAATTTTCACGGATTACAACTAATTATATATAAATGTAATTGGAAAATGCATTTATAGCAATTTTTTCTCTCTTTTTACTTTTTTCAAATTGGATAAAATGAATAAATCAAGTGAAAAATAAACAAAAAGTAATAAATTACGTCGTTATTTTAAATTGTGTATGTAAACTAGTAAGCTGGATATAAAGCGGGGTTGTTTTTATATTGTCACTAAAATTGATACAAATATAATTCGGAAAATTATATCGAATGATTTACTTATGAAGACCTTCTGAGCTCTGAACAAAATATGTTGTCATTTTTTATGGGTAGTGCAAACCAGTATTTTTCATCGTATTTCTATTGCTTCTAACTACAACTCCCAAATTTGAAGGAAAAAATATTCCAATTAATACATTTTTAAGGAAAAAAATATTACCAGCAATATATTTTTGAATACAAAACTAGAAGACATCTTTAGTTCCCTAAAATAAAATAAAAAATAAAAATTTCATCAAAATCTGACCAAATCAACCTTGTTACTATAACCGAACATTAAAAAAATATCTTAGAACCCCTCGTTTTTGGCATTAAATAACCCACGGTGGTTGAGATGCCATTAAACAAAGCTCAACATATATTTGTACATATATATATATATATATATATATATATATATATATGTGTGTGTGTGTGTGTGTGTGTGTGTGTGTGTGTGTGTGTGTGTGTGTGTGTGTGTTTTGCAAACGAAACTTAGAAAATTACGTATATCGAATGATCAATTCAGCGAAACAAATTTGCTTCAACAGCGATCTTTTTATTATGGAAAAAATCAAAAGATTTTTGAGAGTCTGTGTGGATAAAGTCACCAGAACTCCGCTTCAGAGAGAGGAGAAGGGAAAGGAAACTCGTAGCAATAAACAAGAGAATAAAGAAAAGGGGAAAGAAAGAGATAGAAAGAGAAAGAAAGGAAAAGAAATAAAGAAGACAAGTGAGATGGGAAGTGAAAAAAAGGAGGGAAGGGTATGTTAGAATGCAGGCGTACAAAACGCTCTTTCAAAGTGTGAAAAGAAAGATGGAAGCTTTAAAAAGTAGCGAATTGAATCAACTCGATCCGTGAAAGGGACAATTTCAAAATTATGTATATATGAGTAAAAAAATTAGAAATAAGCGGGTCACACAAACGGACGGATGAGGAGAAAGAAAAACAGGAAATGAGGAAGAAAGAAAAAGAGAAAAAGGGAAGATAGAAGAAAAGTCGCAGGAGAGAGGGGAGGAGAAAAACGAAGGAAAGGATAAAGGGGGAAATGTGTGTTGGATATGTAGACGTAACAACCATTAGCTTTTAGAGATGGTGTTGGAAGGGATAGATACATAAAAAGAAACGAAGAAAAAAAGAAAAAGATAAAGATAAAAAAGAAAATAGAAAACATGACATCATAATTCGGCTTTGCCAAAAGTTTTTCAACATTTTCCATTTCAAAATAAAATAGGGTCTGACTACTGTTGAGATTGAATCAATTTACATTAAAATCTACCACAGGAATAAAAGGAAAGGGCGGAAAAAGAAATATAATATATGTAGGGGACAAGTATAAATATAAATATATATATAAATATATTTTTAAAATTTCCCGCCTCTCCTTCGGATTGTTTTTTTTTTTTTTCGTGTGTTTTCATGTAAAATACTCAATAGCAAGCACATCAATGTATATGTTGTCGTCATTTTACATGGCATAACGTGATAAACAGGCCACTCATGAATAAATAATAAGCTTACAATAAAAAAAATAAAATGTCGACATAATAGTCTTCAGGTTGCCCAATTTCTTCAGTGAAATCTCTTTATTAATTTATTGACTGGGTTTCCTTGCATTTTTCTTGTGTGTGATTGGGACATCGATCGGATTGGTTTTTACGTTCTGGTAAAGCTTTCAACGATAGTTTTTTTTTTTTAATCATTTTACTTCGAGCAAGGTAGAACTGCTACTGGTGCCCATGGGGTTATATAAGAGGTGAGTGATGAGAAAGAAAAACAAGTTACGGAGGTGCCAGAGAGTGGGTAAGAGAAAAATGAAGAGGGTTACATGAGAGTAAAATGGAAAGGAAGAATAATATGATACAAGGATTGTCAGAGAAAGGATGCGAGTTAAGGAGATAAGAGATGGCAATCGACATTGCATTTAAATTCTTGGCTATTGTAGCTGTCAAGAAAGCAAGAATACGGAAGGGAATTCCACCGGCGGGAAGTGCAAGCAAAGAAGCTAATAGAGTAGAAGTTGTGGTTACATTTGATTGGTTTCATTATAAAAGGGTTGAACCTATTCGCTAGTCTAGTAGCTTGACTAAATTCATGCAGAGGGGGCACCAGGGAGCTAAGCTCATCGAAGCAGAAGCCATGAAAGTATTTGTAGAAGAGACACAGGAAAGCCACGGTGAGAAAGTGTCTGGAGTTGAGCTACCAAGTTGGGATCAATTACATTGGAGATTCTTCGTTGGATTTTGTCAAGAAGTCCGGGGTGAATAGCGGAGGCACCCGATCAGATGTGACAGCAGTATTCAATGCACGGGCAGATGGCAGATTTATATATGTGCAAGATAGATTCAGACGTGAAAAACTTCCTGGCCCTACACAGGGAACCAACCTTCCTAGCAGCAGATCTAGATATGGATTCAATGTAGTCATTTCATTTAAGGTTGGGTGATAAAGTTTGGTCGGTGAGGCGCAGTGCTTTGCTTTGAAGGAGACTAGCCGGATCCATTCTGATGGGTGGTAGGAGCGGTTGTCTATGGTGGTTAAAGGATGGCAGTATCGTTTTGGAAGCATTAAAATTTACGAGTCGTTTCTTGTCCAATTCCACTACAGATTGGAGGTGCTTTTCCAGATCAGCAGCGAAGTTTACTTTGTCAGCCTTGGCAGATTTCTTATCGAGGTGGTAGTAAATGGTAGTGTCTTCAGCATAGATGCCTACTTCGGGTCTGATTACATTAGGGAGATCGTTGATGAAGATCAGAAAAGGCGTAGGATCTAGAATAGAGCATTGAGGGATACCCGCGTGCGTAATATAGCATCTGGAAGCATTCCTATTCAATCACTGCGCGATTTGAAAGGAACGACTGGATTAGGTCAAACAAGCGTCCATGATACCATATGCTTGTAGCTTGCGTAGAAGGCCAGCATTCAAGACACTGTCAAATGCTTTGAAGATATCTAGTACAACAGGTCGAGCTTCGTCGTTCTTATCAAGAGCCTGGTATATATACTCTGTGATGGACATTAGCATATCAGCAGTAGACCTGGTGAAGTGGAAACCATAATGTTTATCGGAGAAGTGGTCGTGAGCTGTGACATGTTGAACCACTTCAGTATTGATTATAGCCTCGAACACTTTGCCGAAAATCGGTAGAAGGCTGATAGGGTGATAATTAAAAGGATCTGACGGTTCTCTAGCGTTCTTAAATACAGGAACCATAGGCAGGGAAGCAAGAAGCAGAGAGGCAGTAGTTGTAGAATTTGGAGAAGACAGAGGAGAGTTCAGGGACACATTTTTTCAGGACAATGATTGGGATTAAGTTATTCATTGATTAAATTCATTGGTTAGCCTTAGTAGACTAATCGATGTCCTGGTCAAACAGTCTCCCAGTAATAGAAGATTCGAACTCAAATCTGGTTAGGTTATTATTATTATTATTATTATTATTATTATTATTATTAAACAAAATGTTTGACGTAACTCTTCCATTATTTTTCAACAGTTAAGAAAAGAAAAGCTTTTGATTAGCCTTCATAGACTAATCGATGTCCCGATCAAACAGTCTTCCAATATTAAAAAAAATCGAACTCAATTCTGGGTAGTTTAAAGTGAGTTAGTCACTAATTTTAAAATGATAGGTTGATCAAGTGTGAATTTAATTAGGTTGCATGTTGAAATTAACTATCCCCTTCATTCAAATTTTCTTCTTCAACTAAATGCAAAACAATAGACATTATTTAGAAATAAAACAAAAAACAGTTTTGAATTACAAACAATATTTTGATTTATATAGCATAAAAGATACAACGCATTATTCTGAAATGAGCAAAGATTTGTGATTGAAATCTTTGTGATGTTTGTTAATTTGGTTATGTGTGTAAACTCTTATTTGTGGTGTAAGGCGATGCCGTGTATGAGCTTACTTGAGGAAATATTTGTTGTAGTTGTGATAATATAAGTTACACAGAGTTAGTGAAAGAATAATTCTGTTCATAAGGTAATTAAACAGTGTTTGCAAAATATAATATCCCTGTGTAAATTAGGATAACTCAGTTGTGCTACAGTTGTCATTCTTTGACCGTGATATTATCAAAGAGTAATAGTAAGTGTTTAGACAAATTCTGTAATTGAGAACTGTTACAATGTAATGATAATATTCTGTGATTGAAAACTTTTTCTGGGTGGTAAATGACATTCAGTGTGATTTGATTGAGTGAATTCTGAAAGTTGATTTGTTAACACAGAAACTTAAAAGTTCAGATAATTGAGTGTCTGAGATTCGTTTGACAACGTGACTATCACTGGTGAAAATTCGCTAGTGCAACTTATTTATTTACTTGTTGATCATGTGACAGGCTCGAGAACACGTTTAATTTTGGCGCTTCTCAGATTTGAACACTTGTGCGCAAGCATAAATATAACCTTGGTTTTTATTAGCCAATCAGAAAAGTCTATTGCCGTATTTTTAGCTTGGAGCTTAAAAGTATTTATCTTTTTTCTTTTTTTAATCGTATCACCCCGAGCAAGGCGGTAACGCCACTGATGTGCAGGGGGCTACGTAATAGTGAAAAGATTGGTAAAGAGAAAGCCGGTAACCACATCCTAAAAAGGGAACAAGGGATGAGCCTCTTAACCTGTTCAATAGACGTGGGTGGAGTGTGAACCGGGCGATAGATAGATCTATCTACTCCAAATGAACTGGGCGATAGATAGATCTATCTACTCCAATTTATTTGTTCAAATTTCAAACTTACACGTGAAAAATATATAAAATACTATTTTAATATTTGCTGTCCAATCAGGACGTTGTTAAATCCATATGGAAATTAGGTCTGATCCATAAAATGTAGAAGCCAGGTTCTACAATGTTATTATTATCATTATTATTATTATTATTATTGTTATTATTATTATGTCATTTTTCATCATATTTTTATTTCTGCTATGGTCGCACTACCTACCAAGTCTGTGGGAAGACCTAAGGCAGGTCGTGGTGTGTCGTTATGGCTCCATTTCATGTTTTTTTAACTCTTTTATACCCGCCATTTTAATATTAAATTGTATTTTCATCGTAGTTTTTGTATACTCTCAGTTTGTATATCACTCCGAGATTCTCGTTAACATCTTACTAGTCGCCAGCGATTTTTCTGATGAAAAGGTTACCTTTATAAGGGAAGATTAAGCAGTTTTGTTTGTTTAAAACACACACACACACACACACACACACACACACACACACACACACACACATATATATATATATATATATATATATATATATATATATATGCCCTCCGTATCATTGTCTACATGAAGACCTTCTAGTTTAATATACTCCCTCTTTTAACACGCACTCCCATTATTCTTTCTTATTTTATCTTATTTTTTCCATCTTTTATGTAAACTTCCGGTGTATGAATTTCTGTTTGAGTAAACTTCCGGTGAATGAATTTTGTCCTGTATTTGAACAATAAAGAATTTGTCGCTGAAGAAGCAATGTTTTTCCTCGCTGAAATGTCCATACGACACATGTCATTTTCGGAGTGTTATATATATATATATTAGAAGCAGTAAAAACTGATGGATTGGCAATACACTATAAAAAACGCATTAAACAATAAACAGCGACAACGAAGAAGCAGGAGTGTCTGCAAAAATGTTGAAGTTAGATGCTGAATATTCTGCAACTGTTATTGGACATTCATCTCAAAAACCGAACAAGAATGATACCGCACCAGCTGACATATCCTAAATGGGCCAAATATTCACAAAGACGTGATGCGATGTTCTGTTTTTGTGTAGGCATTTTGCACCACCAACATATGCAAATATAGATGACGCATTTACTAAAACTGGGTTTCAACATTGGAAAAAATCACACGGAAAAGATGTGGCAATTGAAAAACATATGATTTCCAAGTGCCACAAATTATCAAGCTTACATTTTTGAGCTAGTAGTAGTTCAAGGATGTGCGTTGTGGTGCAGTGGATATCGGCTTGGAACGTGAAATCGGGGAGCCGAGTTCAAATTCCAATTGAATTCTTTGCATCCACTTACGCGCAAATACCCTTAGGAAAGGTATTAATCCGCCTCTTCCCTCCAGTTATGCATTAACTAACAGAATAGATTGGGTTCTATAGCCTTGGCTGGCAACCAGTCTACTGCAGAAAGTAATGGCAACCCGCTGCGGGATAATTTTCTGCACAGTCATTTATGTCTCTTTCGAGACATGATCACCCAAGCGTATATCACGATTGGCACTTAACTGACAGAGTAGCGTAAATTGATTCTTCTCTTTAAGAAGTAACTTTCTTTGAATATTGATGTAAAAAAAATTACATTAACTTTTATTCGAAACTAGAAAAATAAGTAAAATCGAAGCCATATGACTTGTATATTTATTTTGATTTGTGTCAATCCAGCTGTCCGATTTGATGCTGGAGAAATAATATTATTTAAATTATTTCCTTATTTCAAAGTAGCTTCTTGATCGTATGGTCAGACTTTACTGAAAAGCATGGATGGGCCATGGACGGTGGGGGGGTGCAATGGTTAGTATGAGAAATCGGAAAACCGAATATTAATTCCTGTTGTGTTCGTTGCTCTTCGTTAGGCGCCAAATACTTTTGGGCGTTCATGAATCCAAAAGAGACATATTCGTACAATTGTGTCACATCTGCTCAACACCAACACGCCATAGCCCATTCTTCATATTCTGCTTTCAAACAAACGAATTTGAGCTACGAATACCCGTTAATAACGAACTAGGCCAAATTTAACCGGCAGCACTAAATGCGTTTTCAATAATATCAAAAAAGAAAAAAAATATTAATAAAATATTAAAATGGCTTTGATCTTGTAAGTTAAATTTTTCGGTATTTTTTTAATTAAAAAAATTTGCGTGAATAGAACCGAAAGGAGGTATGGCCCAATGGATAAAAGCATGGATTGGATCGTGTGACTTGACACAAAGAGTTGTGAGTTCAATACTGGGTTACAGCAAGGGTGTACAATGATAACTAAGATATCCGCAAGTGGAATGACTGATGGAACGAGAACATTCTACTCCAGTGCGAAAAGGTTTTATTTTTAAATTTCCAGTCACTTGAAAAAGGTCGTAGGGTACAATGGCCGAAACAACATGAATATGGCAACAAAGATGAGGACAACAATCCGAACAATGTAAATAGTATAAATAGTTTTGAATTGGTGGGGTTATTTTGGTTAGTAACAACAAGATTAGCCGTCTTTCATTTTCTGTAATATATTATAAACTTTACACATTTATCAGGTTTTATATATAAAATACTTATAACGGTTAAAAAAATAATCTAAATAAATAAAATATTTATAAATAAATAATGGACATTTATTTTTAACCCAACATATTTGCATTGTAATATCCGGCAGAAATATAATATTTGTATTGTAATATATTACCTTGATCCGGCAAAAATATGATTGAAAAAATATATTCCGGCCGTAGATGGTGTCGACTGGGCGCAACATCAAAATATGATTGAAAAAATATATTCCGGCCGTAGATGATGTCGACTGGGCGCAACATCAAAATATGATTGAAAAAATATATTCCGGCCGTAGATGATGTCGACTGGGCGCAACATCAAAATATGATTGAAAAAATATATTCCGGCCATAGATGATGTCGACTGGGCGCAACATCAAAATACAGAAATGCAGATAATAGCCGATAAAGATATGATTAATGTCAAAGGCAGAAAAAAAAACAGGCGACAACAAAGGCTTGAAAGACGGTAAACGTAAAAAATGATTGACAGATGTATCTGGCCATAGATGACGTCAATTAAGCGACAACCCGCAAAAACAATACGTAGGACATTTGTGGTTATATGAGTCTGGAGTTTCTGGCCGGAAAGACAGAATACAGGGAAGAGAACACAGAGAGAGAACAGAGAAATCTTCGGCAGCTCCTGGGTGTACGTGATTTTCTTTGGCTACCATCCTCTTCCACACACCCGTCATCGACGAAGAATAAGAATATAAGTTTATATTTTTATATGTGTGTGTTCCTCGTTGTTTGTCAAGACAATTATTGTTTGTTAAGAGAACCAGGCGGAATGTATGTGCCTGCCTTTACCTATAATTACATTTTTCTTGTTTAGGAGTTGATTTGGGTTTTTTTTTTTTTTTTGTTTGTTTTTTTTTAGAAGTGATTATTAGTAGTTTTCCGCCTAAGGGTATTTTACAATTTTTCTTCTAAAAATGCGTCTACGAAACTCTGGAGTCGAAACGCTGGAGATAGCATCAATTTATTTATTTATTTATTTATTTATTTATTTATTTCTCTCTCTCTCTCTCTCTCTCTCTCTCTCTCTCTCTCTCTGTATATATATATATATATATATATATATATATATATATATATAATCATATAATTATGAATTAACTGTACATTGCGACAAGGAAATTTCTGTTTCAAGATAGATTCTCTTCATCAGTCAATGTTGGCTGATAGTTGTGCAAATGATTTAGAAGCCTGGATATATATATATATATATATATATATATATATATATATATATATATACTTAGTTTTCTCTGTATAACTCCACTCTGTTAATAATTTAAATGTTCTATGTTCACTGTATATTAAATGTATATCCTTTGATAATGGCTTATGTAAGCCGAAAGTTCAGAGCTGATAAAAAATCAACAATCACTGTGATTTCTTGTCGTCTTTTCATGACAACACCATCAAGCTAATCAGATCATACGAAAGGATCTTACACAAAATAAATAGACAGAACTTGTCTATATTATTCAATGAAACATATATATCTTTATATATATATATATATCTCGTCGACCGTGGCTACCCGTCCGACACGCATCCGATCACGCCAACGTGTGGTACCCCGATCTCTTCGACTTTAGCCTTTGTTGGGCGCTCCACCAAGAGAAGAGAGTAGTATTTAAGCTTTGGACAATTCTTCTATAATTAGGCGTAGAAGTTATTAAGTTATAATATATATATATATATATATATATATATATATATATATATATATATATATATATATGTGTATGTATATATTGTGTATTTGGGCAACAATTTCTCTTTTATACAGATTTCATTAAAATGACAGACAATATATTATCATTAAGTTTTTTATATAATTTTTCATATGTTCGTATATATTTTTTTCTTTTCGGAACTCAAAATATATAATCATTTAAGATTATGCAACACCGACCAATTCAAACAAGAAAATTAAATTAATTATCGATTATAAAAAATTAAAAACTGCCAACCTCATTATCAATAATAATAATTCACCTGCAAAATCTAAACTGCGGTGAACCAGTGGCGTTTACGAATTTACGTGTCCTTTGCAAAACTGTGTTCCTCAGCTATCCAAGTCCGTAAGCGATTACATTGGCGACCACTAACACAAAATTGACGAAAAGATTGACCTTACACCTTTCCCACAATAGCTCCATCTGATCTCATTTAAACACACATCGAGATTTTTCAGGACCTGTCCGTGATATCCTCACTGATAATTCATACATAACAGCATCATCCACACACAAAAGAAGATTAAAAATAATAGAGGCATTACTAATAAAAAAGAGAAATTCTACACTTAATAACATCAATTATGAACACGTTCACAATGTGCTTACTGTGTTTGGAACTTAACACATACAAGACTTTATATACATAAACTTTCCACGTGTTTAAAGTAAAACAAAATTTATTTTTGATAATGGCTAAAAGTATAGCTGAAAGCGCTCAAAATAGATGGCGAACGTTACGAAATGAATAATAAAGCACTTTAATTCCATTTTCGAACTTCATTTTTCCGAATTTTTACAAAAATTCTGAATCTCGGTTACTGCCTGACTAGTCGACCGCGACTACCCGTCCGACACGCGTCCGATCACGCCAACGTGTGGTACCCCGATCTCTTCGACTTTAGCCTTTGTTGGGCGCTCCACCAAGAGAAGAGAGTAGTATTTAAGCTTTGGACAATTCTTCTATAATTAGGCGTAGAAGTTATTAAAGTTTTTTTTATATATTTAAACTTAATTTAAAATTAAAGAAATTTAATTTTGTAATTTTAGGATTTTTAGTAATTTTTACTAAAAGGTAAAAATTACTAAAAATCCTAAAATTACAAAATCTAAAGTTCGGATCTCTAGAAACGATAAACCTTTTATAGTATTAATCTTAGTACCACGATATTCACTTCTAACTGTATGATCTCTCTCCTTACATATTTTTAACTTTAATTTTATTTTTACTTCATACTACAAATTGTGACTTCATTAAGGTTTTTCTAAAAACATTTAGGTTGAAACTCTATTATATAAAAAAATTTTCTTTAATTTTAGATTAAGTTTAAATAAAAAAAAAACTTTAATAACTTCTTCGACTATGTACAGGATTTCACCATCTTTTCAAAAAGCGTCAAATAAATTTGTAGCCTTATACTTCACTAATACAGATATGTTTATCCACTACCAATTCCTCTCTTCTTCGCCCATCCTTTCCTATTTCTCCCCACCGCATACACATTTTCTTACTTCTTCCTCGTACCTTTCACACAAAATTTACCAATATAAGGAAACGAAATTTCCACATCACTTCAAAAATTACCTGATGAGACATTGTCCTTTCAATGTCGAAACAATATATACACTTTATGGTAGATTGTAATTTGTACATGTTCGAAACTATAATTTATAATAAATATTCATAGCTCTATTTCTATATTGAGCACTGTTCATTTCGGAAGAAATATGGTTTAAACGTTAGACTTTCTTAAGTCATCAACAGTCGGAACATTTTTTATGTGTGTTGTGGAGCAGTGGATATCGACTCGGAACGACAAATCGGGGAGCCTAGTTCTAATTCCAGTTGAATTTATTGCATTCACTTACGCACAAATACCCTTGGGAAAGGTATTAATCTGTCTCTTCCCTCCATTTATGGGGAAAATAATAGGACAGATTGGGTTCTAAAGCCTTGATCGGCAACAAATCTACCGCAGAAAGCAATGGCAACCTACTGTGGGATAATCTTCTGCCCAGTCTCGAAAGAGATATGATGTCTCGAAAGAGATATGATGTCTCGAAAGAAATATGATGTCTCGAAAGAGATATGATGTCTCGAAAGAAATATGATGTCTCGAAAGAGATAGGATCGCCCAAAGCGTGTATTACGTATGGCACTTAAATGACTGACTTAGGGAAATTTCTGACAAAATTTCCTCAGATGAGAAGGATTATTCCTAATTTGGGAAAATTGATCAATAAAATTAATCCTCACAAAATGTCTGTTGTTTTTTATAACATTTGCCTGCATTTGCTACCTAAATACACACACAGGGCTACGGTATCTCTGGATGACTGCTCGATTTAATCCACTTGTTCCTATCTAATCGTGAAATGAAGGTCCTTTTGAATGGGCATGTTTCCAGAATCTTTCATCCGAATGAGGGCATCACTTAAGGCTCTGTCCTAGGTTCTATGTTTTTGTTGATCTTCATCAATGATCTTCCTGATGTAATCAGTTCTCAAGTAGGCATCTCTGCGGATGACACTACCATTTACTACCGTCTCAGTAAGAAATCTGCCAAGGCTGACAAAGTTAACCCTATTGTTGCTATTGGAAATGTATATTGCAATAATTATATCGTCGAGTACTGAAAAAAAAATAACTAAATAAATATATATATATTGTTCAGTACTCGACGATATAATTATTACAATATATATATATATATATATATATATATATATATATATATATATATATATATTGATTGATTGATTGATTGATTATTTAATTACTTAGTTTCTGGTCATAATAAGATTAGACCAGTGCACATTTGTATTAAAATAAGAGTTGAATATATGTATTTAAATTCGACAAAAGAGTTAAATCCATATATTCAAAAACAGGTAGAAAAATTTCTATTCTATTCATACATATATATATATATATATATATATATATATATATATATATATATATATATATATATATTCTCATGTTTGGTTACAGACAGTGAATGTTCGTTGTTTAAAAAAGTGACAAGATACCACCAGGTGACAGGTGAGGTCACAAAAAACCGAGTAGCAATAAGTAACAACTGACTATAAGAAGGCACTCTTGATTATTTACGACTATTTTTTTAAAATAATTCTCCCACTATTGTTAACGCCATATGGCAAATATTGCAAATAAAATGATACACTAAAATAAGTAACTAAGTAATCGTTTTAAGTTCTCTGAATTTCGATATCGTCCTGATTTATGGAGAGTGTGCTTTTCCTCCCTGTTCATTTTTATCTTTTTAATAAATACGGATTCTACCTAAGAGCATAAATTTGTGACTTTACAAATAGAGATCCGCTTGATGTAAAATCACAAATTTGTCCGGTTGAAGAGAGTCAACTTTGGACTCGAAACAAGGTGTAGCGACACAAATACTATTATGGACAGTTAATGCAAAAGTCAAGTAATATTAATAATAATAACAATAAATTTACACTTTAAACAAAACGTTGACGGATTCTCACCCTTTTTCACCTATATATATATATATATATATATATGTGTGTGTATCATCATCATCATCATCATCATCATCATCATCCGTTACGCCCAATGGTGTGTAGGGCAGCATTTTGCTGTTTCCGTAATAAACTGGTTGTTTTTTATGTGTCAGGGTTGTTAGCCCTGCGCCCAACTCCTAAACCTGGAGGAAGGTGATTTTAGACGTGGTACACGGCCGAAAGTAAGGGACACCCAGCGAGGATCGAACTCACTACTCAGTTGTAATGATTAAAGTGAAACAAGCTTGCTAACCGCTAGGTACCCAATATATATATATATATATATATATATATATATATATATATATATATATATATATCAGTTTATAATAAAAACATCGTTTATTGCAACACAAGAGCTGTTCTGTTTCGGGACTGTCTTATCACCTCGTCAGGCAGTGAGTTTTTTTTTCTATTAGGAATCATTATATATAGAAGCTTAAAAACAACACATTTTTTACCCAATCCAGACAATTAAGGTGGGGTAAATTTCGGAGGGTTTGTCTCCGTGAACCAATAGAAAGTTAGATCATGATGGATAAGAGAAATTTGATTGTTAGGGTAAAGGCGGGAAGAGACTTGAAATGACTTGAGATCAGACATGTTCTATGCCAGCGATGACATAAATTGAATGATACATATGTAGCATTTAGCAAGTCTAAAAAGTTCTCGCGTGTAATGCTCTACTAAGTATCAAGCACCCTTAATAAAGTAAATCACAGCGAAATTTCTTGGCTTTTTTAGTCCCCAAGTTGAATGTTCTTTTTTAAAAGAGAATTTTGGTAACTGCAACATCTGGGAACAACAAATGGTTAAAAAAAATTATATGTTAGATGACTTTTTTTACTTCGTTCTTATAGTAATATATAGTTAATTTTTTTTATATGTTAATCAATTATTTTTTCATTATATCGTAAATCTAAAACTTCCTGCTTTTTGTGGGTAATCCTGTCGTTATGTCAGATAATCACATTTCAATAATAATCTACTCTCGTGGAGTAGATAAAGGGTTCAGTTGGAAATTCCAACGTATACCCACTGAAGAATGTCGGAGCGTCCAACAGCCGAAACGTCGTAAATATGGCAACAAAGAAGAGGACAACAGAAATTTTGTAGGTTGTGTGTAGAGGAAAAACTTATTTATTGAATTCCAAAACTGAAATATTAAATAAATGCAGGCATAGAAAGCGTTGGCTTTTGGATTAAGTTTTCTTGTAGTGGGTTTGTATCATCATTGCTGGTTTTCGTTTTTTGTTTTCGTCTTTGCATTCACTAATTTTTTAAAAAGTATTTAAAAAATATAAAATTAAAAATTAAAGATATTTTCTACAATAAAGTTATCCCCTATTTGTGTCTGGTGTCTTCTTTCTTGGTCACGTGGGTTGATTGAATTTTACATGTCGTTTGTTTCTTTCCTCACTAGCGAGCTTTCCCTGGCGATCCGTTTAGGTGAAACCTAGGCTGGTCCGTCTGGCTCACTAGATATCTTTTTACTTATGTATATATAGCATTAGTGCAAAGAATTTGTCTTATATATTATACCTGGTTCTCTTAACAAACAATAATTGTCTTGACAGACAACGAAAAACACGTATATATAAAAATATAAACTTATATTTTTATTCTTCGTCGATGATGGTTGTGTGGAGGAGGAGGAGGAGAGTAGCCAGAGAAAATAACGCACACGCAGGAGCTGTCGGGGATTTCTCTGTTCTCTCTCTCTCTTTCTCTCTCTCTCTTTCTCTCTCTCTCTCTCTCTCTCTCTCTCTCTCTCTCTCTCTCTCTCTCTCTCTCTCTGTTCTTTTCTCCTCTGTATTCTATCTTTCCGGCCAGATAATCTAGACTCATATAACCACAAAATTCCTACGTATTATCGTTTTTTCGGGTTGTCGCTTAATTGACGCCATCTATGGCGAGATACATCTGTCAATCAGTTTTGACGGTTACCGTCTTTCAAGCCTTTGTTGTCGCCAGATTTTTTTTCTGCCTTTGATGTCAATCATGTCTTCGTTGGCTATTGTCTGCGTTTCTGTATTTTGATGTTGCGCCCAGTCGACACCATACACGGCCGGAATATATTTTTTCAATTATATTTCTGCCGGATATTACAATGCAAATATGTTGGGTTAAAAATAAATGTTCATTATTTATTTATAAATATTTTATTATTTAGATTATTTTTAACTGTTATAAGTATTTTATATATAAAACCTGATAAACGTGTAAAGTTTATAATATATTACAGAAAATGAAAGACGGCTAATCTTGTTACTAACCAAAATAACTCCACCAAATCAAAATTATTTATACTATTTACATTGTTCGGATTGTTGTCCTCATCTTTGTTGCCATATTCACGATGTTTCGGCCATTGTACGCTCCAAACTTTTTCAAGTGAGTGGAAATTGGAAAATGAAACCCTTTATCACTGGGGTAGATTGTTCTAGTTTCATCGGTCATTCCACTTCCTGATATTTTAGTCATTATTTCTAAGTTTTTTTGTGCATCCCTGCTGTAACCCAGTATTGAACTCACAACTTTTTATGTCAAGTCACTAGAGCCAATAAACGCTTTTATCCATTTGGCCATACGTCCTTTCGGTTCTACTCACGCAATTTTTTTTAATTAAAAAAATACCGAAAAATTTAACTTACAAGATCAAAGCCATTTTAATATTTTATTAATATTTTTTTTCTTTTTTGATATTATTGAAAACGCATTTAGTGCTGCCGGTTAAATTTGGCCTAGTTCGTTATTAACGGGTATTCGTAGCTCAAATTCCTTTGTTTGAAAGCAGAATATGAGGAATGGGCCATGGCGTGTTGGCGTTGGTGTTGAGCAGATGTGACACAATTGTACGAATATGTCTCTTTTGGATTCATGAACGCCCAAAAGTATTTGGCGCCTAACGAAGAGCAACGAACACAACAGGAATTAATATTCGGTTTTCCGATTTCTCATACTAACCATTGCACCCCCCACCCACCGTCCATGGCCCATCTAAGCTTTTCAGTAAAGTCTGACCATACGATCAAGATGCTACTTTGAAATAAGGAAATAATTTAAATAATATTATTTCTCCAGCATCAAATGGGACAGCTGGATTGACACAAATCAAAGTAAATATACAAGTCATATGGCTTCGATTTTACTTATTTTTCTAGTTTCGAATAAAAGTTAATGTAATTTTTTTTACATCAATATTCAAAGAAATTTACTTCTTAAAGAGAAGAGTCAATTTACGCTACTATGTCAGTTAAGTGCCAATCGTGATATACGCTTGGGTGATCATGTCTCGAAAGAGACATAAATGACTGTGCAGAAAATTATCCAGCAGCAGGTTGCCATTACTTTCTGCAGTAGACTGGTTGCTAGCCAAGGCTATAGAACCCAATCTATTCTGTTAGTTAATGCATAACTGGAGGGAAGAGGCGGATTAATACCTTTCCGAAGGGTATTTGCGCGTAAGTGAATGCAAAGAATTCAATTGGAATTTGAACTCGGCTCCTCGATTTCACGTTCCAAGCCGATATCCACTGCACCACAACGCACATCCTTGAACTACTACTAGCTCAAAAATGTAAGCTTGATAATTTGTGGCACTGGAAAATGATATGTTTTTAATTGCCACATCTTTTCCGCGTGATTTTTTCCAATGTTGAAACCCAGTTTTAGTAAATGCGTCATCTATATTTGCATATGTTGGTGGTGCAAAATGCCTACACAAAAACAGAACATCGCATCACGTCTTTGTGCATATTTGGCCCATTTAGGATATGTCAGCTGGTGCGGTATCATTCTTCTTCCGTTTTTGGGATGAATGTCCAATAACAGTTGCATAATATTAAGCATCTAACTTCAACATTTTTGCAGACACTCCTGCTTCTTCGTTGTCGCTGTTTATTGTTGAAGTATAATTCAAAAATTTATCCATAATGCAATGTTGGTTTATAGCTGTAAAGTGTCGTGAGTGTGTGTTTGAGTTTGAGTTTTGTTTAACGGTATATCAACATCTCTGGGTTATTTAATGACAAAAGGTGGGGTTTGAAGGTATTATTTTTAATGTCCGGTTATAGTGAGAACGTTGATTTAGTCAGATTTTAATGTAAAATTTTTGTTTTTATTGTTTTTTATTTTAGATAACTGAAAATGTCTTCTAGTTTTGTATTAAAAAATTTTTTGCCAGGAATAATTTTTTTCCTTCAAAAAAGTGTTATGGTAATATTTTTTTTCCTTCAAAAAAGTGTTATGGTAATATTTTTTTCTTCAAAAATATTGTTGGTGATATTTTTCCTTCAAAAATGAATATTTTTCTATAAAAGTTTATTTTTACGTATATATTTCTATAAATGTCTATTTTTATACTTTCATAGTGTTTTAACAGCAGTTTGGTGGTTAACTATATGCTCATAGTAAACAGGTGTTACCACTCCGGCGCAGGGTGGACCCGAGAACAATAGCAATTAAGAGGTGGTTCCGTGCTCCTCACAACCTCCCAATCAGAGGCCCTGCTGCCGGATGCAGTTAACCGTCACGCCCAGGACCTGTGTGTGTGTTTGTGCTGTGTTTTGCAAAAAGATGTTTGAAAATAGAATTGTGTTTAGCCGTAAGGAATCGAATATGAAAGAGAAATGACGTATAGTTCGCTTGATCGTTCGTTTCAAAAAAATCATTTTAATTTTTATGGGTGACCACTATAAATAGGGAAAGAAGAGGTCTAAATTGTGCCAACTCCTTTTCTTTGATTCTTTTACCAAATGCCGGGGTTGTCATGAAATCTTTGCAGCGTGTACGAATCTTGGTGATCCAGTGATAAACAATTCAGGCTACCTGCTGTGTGTAACTCTCTATATGTGGTGGTGGAGGAGCCAGTCTGCATAGTTCTGAGACATAGAAATTCGGTGTATGGGAATTCGATGCGGATTGTTTTCAGCAGATTAGAGAAAATTCCTGACAAATTCTTTCACTCGGCCATAAATCAATGACTGCCTATGTATCTACATATCAAGTTTGGGGAACATTATTTCTAATTAACGTCTTACTTCAGATATGAAAATAATACTATTATGTTTCTTTCCCTCCCTAACAACATGTTTGTTTCTATGCATCTGGTTGTTTTATTTTCTTTGTTTTTCTTTCAAACTGGTCCGTGTATGCGTTTTTAAAAAGCAAAATGAAAAAGAAAACGCAGAGGGAAAACTGCTGAAGATCAAATCGTAACAAAGTCAGAGACTGATCAGCTTCATATATTTATGAAGTTTATAAAGGTTGGGGGAGCAATCAAGATTTCGGTATCTGACATTCCGAAGCGGCCACTTATTAAGGTCATGTACCAAAATCGACGTTACTTAACTTCGGTGAACCATACGTAAACCGCTGTATCGATGGGATAGCCATTAAGACACCCGTCCATTGCACACGTAAGATTTCGGCATCTGACATTCCGAAGCGGTCACCTATCTAGGTCGTGAACCAAAATCGACGTTACTTAACTTCGGTGAACCATACGTAAACCGCTGTATCGATGGGATAGCCATTAAGACACCCGTCCATTGCACACGTAAGATTTCGGCATCTGACATTCCGAAGCGGTCACCTATCTAGGTCGTGAACCAAAATCGACGTTACTTAACTTCGGTGAACCATACGTAAACCGCTGTATCGATGGGATAGCCATTAAGACACCCGTCCATTGCACACGTAAGATTTCGGCATCTGACATTCCGAAGCGGTCACCTATCTAGGTCGTGAACCAAAATCGACGTTACTTAACTTCGGTGAACCATACGTAAACCGCTGTATCGATGGGGTAGTCATTAAGACACCCGTCCATTGCACACGTAAGATTTCGGCATCTGACATTCCGAAGCGGTCACCTATCTAGGTCGTGAACCAAAATCGACGTTACTTAACTTCGGTGAACCATACGTAAACCGATGTATCGATGGGATAGTCATTAAGACACCCGTCCATTGCACACGTAAGATTTCGGCATCTGACATTCCGAAGCGGTCACCTATCTAGGTCGTGAACCAAAATCGACGTAACTTAACTTCGGTGAACCATACGTAAACCGCTGTATCGATGGGATAGCCATTAAGACACCCGTCCATTGCACACGTAAGATTTCGGCATCTGACATTCCGAAGCGGCCACTTATATAGGTCGTGAACCAAAATCGACGTTACTTAACTTCGGTGAACCATACGTAAACCGCTGTATCGATGGGATAGCCATTAAAACATCCGTCCATTGCACACGTAAGATTTCGGCATCTGACATTCCGAAGCGGTCACCTATATATGTCGTGAACCAAAATCGACGTTACTTAACTTCGGTGAACCATACGTAAACCGCTGTATCGATGGGATAGCCATTAAGACACCCGTCCATTGCACACGTAAGATTTCGGCATCTGACATTCCGAAGCGGTCACTTATATAGGTCGTGAACCAAAATCGACGTTACTTAACTTCGGTGAACCATACGTAAACCGCTGTATCGATGGGATAGCCATTAAAACATCCGTCCATTGCACACGTAAGATTTCGGCATCTGACATTCCGAAGCGGTCACCTATATATGTCGTGAACCAAAATCGACGTTACTTAACTTCGGTGATCTTTACGTAAACCACTGTTTCGACGGGATATCCATTACAACACCCGTCCATTGCACATTTAAGCTTTCGTTATATGACATTCCGAAGCGGTCACCTATCTAGGTTCTGCGACCAAAATTGACGTTACTTAACTTTGGTGATCTTTACGTAAACCACTGTTTCGATGGGATAACCATTAAAACACTCGTCCATTGCACATCTAAGCTATCGGCATCTGACATTCCGAAGCTGTCACATATCTAGGTTCTGAACCAAAATTGACGTTTCTTAAATTCTGTGATCTTTACGTAAACCACTGTTTCGATGGGATTGCCATTAAAACACCCGTCCATTGCAGATCTAAGCTTTCGGCATCTGACATTCCGAAGCAGTCACCTATCTAGGTCGTGAACCAAAATCGACGTTACTTAACTTTGGTGATCTTTACGTAAACCACTGTTTCGACGGGATATCCATTACAGCACCCGTCCATTGCACATTTAAACTTTCGTTATCTGACATTCCGAAGCGGTCACCTATCTAGGTTCTGAACCTAAATCGACGTTAATTAACTTCGGTGATCTTTACGTAAACCGCTGTATCGATGGGATAGCCATTCAAACACCCGTCCATTGCACATCTAAGCTTTCGGCTTTACGTAAACCACTGTTTCGACGGGATATTGCTGCTGGCCTGACAAGTAATACAGACACACACTCAATTGTTCATGTCCGAAAATTGTTTGGCCTGGTTATAAATTGTGATAAGATTGAATAAATTCATGCACTAAATAACGTGAATGAATTCAGTTTCAAATATAAAAATTCCGATCTAATTAACACTTACATTGCAAACACAATATATCTTTGCCAGGGTGTGTGCGTGTGTCTCTTTGTAAATATAATATTTTACTTTAAAAAGTGTCTCCGAGTGAAAACAGTAAGTCTGCATGAATTAATTAAAAATAAAATATGACTTTGAACAGTTTAAAGTTGAAATATGACAAAGAAAGATTTTTCAGTCAAATACTTTTCTGGCCTTCATCAGGTGTATATTGTTTGGGCTGATATTGAATAGTGGCACTACCCCACCATAAGAAATGTCGAAATTGTCTGAATATAAAAGGCTCCAAAATTTTAGTAACAGATCCCTTAATAAGTCCCGTGCCTGACATATAGATGGCGCTACTATTAAAATTTCAGGTGATTTTTATGAAGTACTAACCTTCAATTGGCACTTTACAAAGTTTGGGCCTAATCGGATTATTAGTTTACAAATTACAATTATTTAAGTAAAGCTATTGCTGCAAATTTTCAAAACAATGGAAAAATCTGAATTTCATGTGTTTTCTGATAAGAAAAATATTGTTCAAGCAAAGCAATGACTTGATAAGTGTTATTCGGATTCTGCTCTGCCAGAAACAACGGTTAAGAGGTGGTATGCTGACTTTAAACGCGGTCGTACAGACACAAATGATGCTGAACGCTCAGGTCGCCCAAAATCGGCAGTTGTACCGGAAAACATACAAACACACACACACAAAAAAAAAACATTCACAAACCCATTTTCACTGATCGTAAATTGAAGCTGCGTGAGATAGTAGAGGAGTTGAACATATCAGAAGGCAGTGTATTCACCTTTTTGCATGAGCATTTGTCAATGAGAAAGCTATGTTTAAAGTGGGTGCTGCGTTTGCTCACAGTAGATAAAAAAACAACGCGTCGGTGATTCAGAGCGTTGTTTGTAACTGTCTCAACGCAACAACAAGAAGTTTTTGAGAATGGATGAAATATGGATCCACCACTTCACTCCGAAGTCTAGTCGGCATTCAGCTGAGTGGACAGCATCAGGTGAAAGCCGTCCAAAGCGGCCAAAGACGCAAACATCAGCAGGCAATGTTTTAGCCTCCATATTTTGGGATGCTCAAGGTATTTTGTTCATCGATTACTTTGAGAAAGGAAAGGAAGAACCATCAATAACGAATATTATATAGCATTATTTATTCGTTTGAAGGAAGAAATCATCAAAATACAGTCACAAATGAAGAAGAAAAAGTGACCTTTTCCCAAGACATCGCACCATGTCACAAGTCGATCGCAACTATAGCAAAGCTACATAGATTGCACTTCGAATTGCTTTCGCATCCACCCTATTCTACATATCTGACGAGAACTGGCTGTTTGCATCCTCAAAAGAATGCTCCAGAGAAAGAGATTTGGCTCCAATGAAGAAGTGAGAACGGAAACTGAGGCATATTTTGAGGCCAAACACAAACCGTTCTACAAGAAAGGAATCGAATTGTTAGAAAAGCGTTGGAATCAGTGTACCACCCTAGAAGGAGACTACGCTGATGAATAAAGTCGAATTTTGCCTTACAGTTGTTGTTTTATTAGTTAGGCCCAGGATTTATTGAGTGATGTTTTACTGATATCATCCGAGAAATGCCAGTCGAAATGTTATCTACATTACAAATAAAATATTTATATGGCAGTGTCTGTGTGTCCCTATTTAAATATAATATTTTATTTATCAAAAGTGTCTCCGAGCGAAAACCATGTCCATACAAATGAAGTAAAAAGAAAATATGATTTTAAATAGTTTAACGTTTATATTTGACAAAGAACGATTTTTCGGTCAAATACTCTCTGTCCATCATCAGGTGTATATTTTTTAGTTTGATAAATTGAAAGCTGTCTCTCTTAAATATAACATTTTATTCAGTATTTACCGCCATGACTTCCTAAGAAAAAAAAAACAATTGCATTCATATCTCTTTCTAGAGCGTGACACACGTAGGTACTACAGTATTAATATATAAATAACGTTTGTTTACGAACGTTAACCTGTGAGGTCAGAGATCAACAACTATAAATGTATCTTCCAATCTCTCTCTAAAAAAGCGTGTGATTTTTTAATTAAAAAAATACAAAAACATCAAATAATCTTTTCATGATATTTACTTTTTTCTTTCCTGATACTATTGAAAATGTTTTTAGTGCTATTAGTGAAATTTAACCTTCTTCCTTCCTATCGAGTAATACAGCAATATCAAAACGAAACTGCCTTCCTTTAATCATCATAGAGAAAATTTCGAGTCAACAATCAGCATGGCTGGTGCAAGTCTTCTTGAGACCAGCACACAGCACCTCCTTGGCCTCGTTTTTCAACAGACCTGGAGTGGAACGACTACATCGTATCTTTAGCTGCATCTATTGCTAGGAAGGTTGGGTCTCTGTGTCGAACCAGAAAGTTTTTCTCATATGAATCCATCTTGCATATTTATAAATCTACCATTCGTCCGTACATTGAATCTTCTTCTTCTTCATGTGCTGTGTCCCTTCAGGGCGTAGGCGATCATGGACTTCCAAATGTCCCTGTCTCTTGTCGCTTTCAAAATTTTTCCTCTTGGTATCTTTCCCCAACCCTGCTCCGCCATCCATTTACTCAGACTTATCAAGTACGTCTCGTGCTGCTTTCCCCTGTCTCTCTTTTCGCCCTGTGTGTATTAAATTCTCCAGGCCCTCCTTCCTCATTACGTGTCTCAGGAATCTCAGCTGTCTCTTCCGGATGTTAAGTATGTTTTCTTCTCGTTTGCATTCTATCCACTACTTCGTCGTCGTTCACGTGCTTGGTCCATGGTATCCTCAGCATCCTTCTGTAGAACCACATTTCTGCTGCTTCAAGCCTCTCCTTCATTCTTGAGATCGTCCGACATTCACTTCCCTACAGAAGGACAGATAACACGTAGCAACCCAGCACTCTTTTCTTTTTTCCAATGAGATTTTCCTCTCTCTTAGTACTCTGGTTAGCTTTCTGGGATGGGTTCTTGGCCATGTCAATGCATCTTTGGATCTCAATGTCACACTTTCTGTCCTCTATCAGAACACCTCCCAGGTATTTAAATTTCTTTACTTGTTTTATTTTGGTTTCTCCAACCTGTAGTTTGGGGTTTTGCTGATCTGGTGCTCCTGTTATTCATCTCTATGTTCTTAACAAAATCCAAAGAAGGTTCTGCAATGTAATCAGTCCTGACATGGCATCTCTACTTAAGTCCCTTTCTTACCACCATGACATGGCTTCCCTCTGTCTTTTCTACAACGTTTTCCCTGGTACTCCGAGCACGTGAATTCAAACGTGCTACTTGATTGGCATCAGGGTCCCAACTTTTTACCGTTGAAATATTTAAATGTAACCGCCACTTCTATTTGATCAATTTCTTTTCTCGCTCTTCTCGCCTGTGGAACTCCCTTCCATTTAATTGCTTTCCTGATAGATACAATCTCCAAAAATTTAAATGCAACGCCAATTTCTTCCTTTTATCATCTTGTTTATATTTTATCCTTTCTTCAATACTCCCTGTACCCAGTCTTTTTTCTCATTGTAACCCCCTGCGCACCAGTGACGGCCCCACCTTGCTTGGGATGAAATGGTTAAAAAAACCCATTAATTACTGAGGTTAGAAAATTGGTTGTTATAGTTACTGTTATGTCGTGAGTAAGAATAAATAACTCAACAACAGGAATAGGTTAATTGTTGTATTCCGTGAAAATAGTATTTACAAAGGTTATTAGTATCCAATACAAGAATAGAGGTTAATCGTCTCAACCGTCGTAAAACGTAGTATGAGCAATAGGTACTTCCGGGTCGTCACCGGAAGTCTCCGACTGACTTGTCGATCGGCTGCTCGGCACACTCTATATTTAGTTGTCCCTCCCAGTAAGGGCAACATGTGACACATGGTCAGTTATAACTGGGATTTCCGGGCTATATGGCCCGGCCAAAAAATGTCTGTCTATTTTTGCCCAGTCGTGCCTCTACCCTTCGGCGGAACCACGACTGGATTATAGCTCTCTGCTCGGAAGCAGAGAGCGCCCTCTACCCGAAGGCAGAGAGCCGATAGTGTCGTAGAGAGTACGGCTGCTCGGCACACTCTCCTCACGTAGATGCCACCATTACTTTACATAGTAATGGAATAGTCCATTGTAGCCGAATAGGTGCGGGCGTCCCAACAGTTACGAATTGTCTTGGAGAATTTTGAATACGCAATAAAGAATTTGACTAGAATCAATGTCAAATATAAAAATACGATACAGGTAATTTAAATGGAATTCTGAACTTAACCCTTATTTCTAATACAGGGGTAGACTGTTCTCCTTCCAGTACCTAATACAGGGGTAGACTGTTCTCCTTCCAGTACCTAATACAGGGGTAGACTGTTCTCCTTCCAGTACCTAATACAGCGGTAGACTGTTCTCCTTCCAGTACCTATGTATGGAGATCATTTCGTCCGTATTTTAATACTGCTCAGTCATTGCTCGCCGGGATTCCATTGAGTCCAAGTACACACTGACTATCCCAGGGACTGAACTCACAATTCCTATGTCACCAAGTTTACGAACTAACGCTTTAACCACCAAGACATTGTTTTCTGATGGATTCAGAGTTTTCACGGTTTTCATTTCAAATTCCAAACCACACATTCTGTTTTAGAAAGTTTTATCTTGAGTCCTTCGGTACAATCAATCAACCATCCGACCGTGTTGTCATGTCTGGTCATGTCTGGTCAGGCGCCCCTGCTGTTCATCTCAGGGTTCTCCACAGGCTCCAAAGGAGAATCTGTAATGTGATCGGTCCCGACCTGGCAGCTCGACTCCAGCCACTTTCTCACCGGCAGAATGTGGCTTCGCTCTCTCTTTTCTACAAATATTTTCATGGCTTCTGCTTCAACGAACTTAGGTCACTAGTGCCTCCACCACAAGAATGTACTCATGCAACCAGACTGGCAATAAGGTCCCATCTTTTTACAGTTAAACCTACCAAATGCAGCCTTTTTTTCTCGCACTTCTCGCCTGTGGAACTCCCTTTCGTATACTTGCTTTCCTGACGGCTACAACCTCCAGGAATTGAAATGCAATGCCAATTCCCATCTCTTATCCACTTGACCTCGGTTCTTTCTACATCACCCCGCGTATCTTGTTCTTTTCCTCTCTCTCTCTCTCTCTCTCTCTACCTTGGCAGCTGTCTTCACACCTGTGTTCCCATATTTCTCTTGCCCTTTCTCGGACGCCCCCTATAACTGGTTCATCTTTTCTTCGCTCTCCTCTTGCTTAAACTTTTTCTCTCTTATGTAGCCCCCTGCACACCAGTGGTGGTATCGCTTTGCTTGGGGTGAAACGATTAAAAAATTACCTAGTGAATTAAAGTGACATAGTAAATTCGAGAATTCGGCGACATGGTAATTGCGAGTTCAATCCCTGGGCTGAGAAGTGTGTACTTGGGTTCAGTAGAAATGGGGAAAGCAATAACTAAACAAGAGTGAAACAGCCTACCTCCGTAGATTAAATAAAGAGTCAGTAAATTAAATGCCATACGCAACACAGGCAAGGGCGATCATGTCTTTTTCGATTAATGACTGACTAGGCAAAAAATTTTCCAGCAGTAGGTTGCCATTTCTTTCTGCGGTAGACTGGTTGCCAACTGAAGCTATAGAACCCAATCCTTTGGTATGCAACCCATAGCTGAAGGGAGAAAAGATGGATCCACACTTTTCCTCAAGGGTATTTGCGCGAAAGTGAATGTAACGAACTCGATTGGAATTCGAGCTCAGCTCTCCAATTTCTCATTCCTATATCCATCACACCACAACGCGCATTCATAAAGAGTAGAGTTCGGAATTCCCTGTAGGTCTCCCGTGTACTCCTGATGAAAGCCGGATTGCACAATGGCTGAAATGTTGTGATAACAACAACAAAGTGATAAACAAAGATCAGGGTAATACTCTGAATGTAACTAGTGTAAATAGTGATCCTAGAAATTCAAACATAAAAATGCAAATTTAAATTACTTTACAAACAAGATGTTTGTGCAACAGGGTGTGTGTTAATTTCTCTTTTTTAAATATAAAACTATATTTATCAAAAGAGTCTTTCTTTGAGAATATATATAAAAATGAAGTAAAAAAAATAATCGTGACTGCAGACAGTTTGATACTAAGTTTTTTATATTTAAAAAAAATAGAAGTCATTGTTGAATATGAGAGAAATTGCCGTCTGCTTTGTCGGTCGATTTGTTTTTGTTCAAAATAGTCTTTTCAAGCCATAAAATCTATTGAAACATGTTTAGAAGATATCTAAGACCACTTGGTATGTTCACTACTATGTCTATTCTAGGTTTATCAAGAGTGCAAATTTCTTGGGTATTTTTGGCGGGCGGGGATCTTACTTTAAAAATCCAAGTTAACTTTTTTTTATCATTTCAACCCACGCAACGCAATAAAGCCACTGGCACGTAAGAGGTTATTTGTTATTTACCAGAATCATCCCTACTGAGGCTGGATTTTCCCGTAGATCCTGCATGAGTCAGAGTTAGGCTCTTGTCTCTTTTTTCCACAGGCGAGACTCTGCCTTTCGGCGGAGCCTCGTCTGGATTCCTATCCGCCCGAAGGCAGAGAGTCCGTCATGTCTACGTTCGTGTGTAACTCGTGTGGTTACTGATTGTGAAAGAATATGAGAAAAATAAATAAAGATTAAAACAATATTCAGGAATAAGAACAATAAAAGAACAAGAATTCAGAATAACGAATGACATGGTATTACAATTTTTGAAGCTCAGATTTGGCTGGAAAACAAGAAGCCAGAAGAGAGTTTTACAGGCGAGAAGTGCAAGAGAAGAAACCGTTAGCATATAACTTATAATTACATCCATCTATTTTAACTGTAAAGTAATAAGACCTAGATACCAACCTAGTACTGTGCTTAAATTCTTAAATTCTAGATACCATGGGTGAAAGTTCATCAAAACAATTACCATGAAAAGTCACAGGAAGCTAAGTTACGGCGGTGGAAAAGTGACTGAGAGATGTCAGGTCAATACCAATAATATTACAGACTATTCTTTGGATTTTATCAAAGACCAGATATTTAATGCATGGGCGAATAATAGAATTAAACTTTTTTTGTCTTTGGAAGCAATAGGTAACGAATTCTAGATATGCTGCCATAAATATCCAGGTATAGGTTAAACAGCAGGTTAGACTGTGTTCTTTAGCCTTGGACAGCAGCACGTTTAAATATTGTTACTGACTGTGCAAGAATTAGGAACAGAAATATATACATATATATATATATATATATATATATATATATATATATATATATATATAGTCATCCGCAGACAGATCTGTTTCGCTGTATCACAGCTCATCAGTACGGTTAAACATCCGATTGCTTTTTACCCAGGTTGAAACCCGATCGAATTGGCGTCAGTCGGTGATTCTACCTCTGAGCTATGGACACTCGGTAGAAGGAGGCAGACTTTTAGCGCATGATATATATATATATATATATATATATATATATATATATATATATATATATATATATACTTCACTTCACGGTAACATAGTTATTGTAAAAAAAATTAAATAATAAGGCATTGTTAAAGAGAAAAATGTAAGAGCTTTCATAACTGGTAGTAACGTTTAATAACTGGTAGTAAAGAGAATGAACTGAGCCGACGCTGTCTCGCTATCGTCTCACTCTCTATGAGCATGATAGGAGGGATATATATATATATGTGTGTGTGTGTGTGAGTGTGCAGCATGTTTTCATTGATGCATGTTTCATTAAATAATATATACAAGTTTTGTCTATTTTATGTAATTTTTTTTCATTTTGTCTCATAAACTTAATAGTATTATCATTAAATAAAGAAAGAAAATCACAATATTAATGGATAATTTTTTTATAATCCAATCTATTCCCATTTATTCCAATGGCTTTCCATGCTTAATATTTCTTGCTTTCACTCTCGCCTGGTAATGTGTGACGTCATGAGCTGTGGTGCGATATTCGCTTCCAGCGTCTTGTATGCACGAGTTTGTCGTTGCTTGGAAATATTCTATATAAACATAGACAAACTGTCATTATTGTTTGTCCGTGAATTGTTACATTATAATGTAATTGACATCTTTTAAAATGGCTTATGTAAGCCGAAAGCTTAGACTAGATTATAAAAAAAATTATGGATCAATATTGTGATTTTCTTTCTTCATTTAATAATAATGCTATTAAGCTTATCAGACAATATGAAAAAATTTACATAAAATAGACAAAACTTGTCTATATTATTTAATGAAACATGCATCAATATATATATATATGCACACACGCACACACACACACGATGGTCTTTATCATAATAAAAAGAATATGTTTATTTTAGAATTGATTTTCTACTGTTTATCACTCGACTGCAGGTTATTTAAAACCAGAAAACATTTTTAAAGTGCAAGATTTTTATCTTAGATAATAGTTTAGTAATACAAGTCCTTTTTTTAATCGTTTCACCCCAAGCAAAACGGTACTGCCACTGGTGGACCTACATAAGAGTAAAAGTTTAGATAGGAGGAGAATAAAGAGAAAGAGGAACCAGTTACAGGGGGTGTCAGAGAAAGGGCAAGAGAAGAGTGGGAACACAAGTGTGAAGACAATTGCAAAGGTAGAGAAAAAGGAAAAGATATACAGGGTGATGTAGAAAGAACTGGAGTCAAGTGGATAAGAGATGGGTATTGACATTGCATTTAAATTTCTGGAGGTTGTAGCCGTCAGGAAAGCAAGTATATGGAAGGGAGGTCCACAAGCGGGAAGTGCGAGAAAAGAAGCTGAAGGAGTAGAATTGTCGGCTGCATTTGGTGGATCTAACTGTAAATGAATGAAGCCTTGTTGCTAGTCTGGTTGCACGAGTAAATTCTTGTTGCGGGGACACCAGTGACTGAAGTTTGTCGGAGCAGAAGCCATGAAAATATTTGTAGAATAGACAGAGGGACGCTACATCCCACCGGTGAGAAAGAGGCTGAAGTCGGGACCTATCACATTACAGATTCTCCTTTGGAGCCTGTCGAGAACAATGAGATGAACAGCAGGGGCATCTTACCATATATGACAGCAGTATTAATTCGTATAAATCATAAAAGCTTTTTACAGACGCGATACTGTCAAGGGTTTTTTTTTTCAGAAGCTCTGTCTTAACTGTTATGGTCAGCGTGTGGTGTTTCTACTTTACGCCACGAGAAGCCCTTTCTATATTCAATGGGAGACATAACTGAGGCTAAAAGGTCAACAGGTTATATTGAAAATGCCCCAAACACACGTAGAATTGTTTGACGCGAGAACCTGCCTTCCAACCAAATGTAGATATTCTCGCAAGGTTGTCAGTATTTTTAAATCTTAAGAGGTCTTTCTCATTTTCTATTTACAGGTGCAGATGACTACATCCAACAATCTGCAGTACCCATCAAATCGGAAACCCACTCTGGGGAAGATGTCAGCGTTCACGCCATTGGTCCAATGTCGCATCTTTTTAAAGGAGTCAAGGAGCAGAATTTTATTGCTCTCGCCATGGGTTATGCGTCCTGTGTTTATGGAGACACATCCCATTGTCAAACGTCCGCTGCCAGCCGTTCACCACTTGTGTTGAATGTCGCGGTCTTCTTACTTTGGCAGCTTATAATTCACCTCTTTTTATGGAGCTAGACTAACAAAAGAAGAATATTGTTCCCACATTTCAAGCATAATCTTTACACATTTCTTCCCTGAAAGAAGCATTTTTAAGTCTTCTTCGAAGAAATGATTTCTAAGCAAGATTTATGTCCGGTTAAAATGGGTGGGGGTGATATACTGCTTTGTAACCTTACGTGTGATTTTCTTGAAAGAATCTTTCCATAAAACTATATTTTTAGAATATATATATATATATATATATATATAATTTGGAAGCGGTCCAGGTTTCTACCTTTCGGTGTCGTCAGGCGGTTTACAATAACTAGTTTTACCGTTTTTTAAAAGACTCACTCTTTTATGACCGCGCAGTTTTCAAAATTAGGAGAAATTACTTAAAGGTCTTAAAACAGTTCATCCATGATTCTGTGATCCTAGTAAGCATTTGTTGATATGGTTGCATAACTCAGTTTGACTGAATCCCTGCTGAAAATTTTGTTTAATTCTGAGCTTTTTGGGAAGTGTTTATCGATTAGTTTAAAAAAACATTTGTTCTATTTTGGGCTTTACTTCTTTTAAATGGTGGATTAAACCAGATAATGTTTTCGATTTCTATTATTGTTTTTTGTTTGTTTGCTTGGTTGGGGTTTGTATTCTAAAATGTTTCAATAGCAGATTTTTAAAGGCATCTTCATAATCTTTTTTCTTTTCATCAAATATTGCTTTGTTTGACGAATTTTTGATAGCCTGTGTTCTATTCCTTTATGAATGTCCTTGATTATTCTTGTGGAATGGTTAGGTCTTGTGTTTACGTATTTTAAAGTTGCGTTTGTTTGCATATATGGAGAGACACTGCCAGTTTGTAAATTAAATTCTACATCTAAATATTGGATTATCTTCCTACTTGTTTCAACTACTATTTCAAAATCTAGATCTTTAAAGAGCTTGTAAAGCATTTTCCTTATTCCATCATTCTCTCTTTTGTTGTCTGGTGCTATTATTAATCCGTCTTTAAAAAATCAAATAACGGCACATTTGATGTACCACAAGGCTCGTTTGATGGAGCTGAAATTTCAGAATTGAAGGGAATACATATTCTAAATACAATCAACGAAATATTCCACATAGACAACCACAGATTATGCAGAAAGACTGTTTTAAAGATAGATGGGATAACCATAAGTCTACATTTAAACTGAAAAATCTAAAAAATTGTAGAAAACTGGCTAGCCACGTGTGCAAATTGAAATTAAAGTATGGTAAAGACCACGATATAACTTGGAGCATAATAAAAACAGCCAAACTTTACAACGGTGCAAAATATACAGATTGTGTCGGGGGTGGGGATTGGCTATTATGTTGTTCCCAGACAAAAATGAATTACTAAATGAAAGGACAGAAATTATGTCCAAGTGTAACCATAACAACAAATACCTACTAGGATCATAGAATAATGGATGAAAGTGTTCTAAGACTTTTAAGTAACTTCTAATTTTGGAAAATTGCGGGTTCATAAAAGATTCCTGTTAAGTGAGCGTTTAAAAAAACGATAAAACCAGTTATTGTAAATCGCTTGAAGATTCCGAAAGGTAGAAACATAGGTCACGGAATAACTCGTTTCCAAATAAAAAAAATATTCAAAACTTCTACAAATAACTCTATTGAACACTTTTTAATGCAACTGTGTACTGGTCTAATTTAATTATGACCAAAACTTAACTAATTGACTATATATATATATATATATATATATATATATATATATATATATAAAGAATTAATTATATATCTGTTTTTAATCTGACATTTTTTTATTGCTTTAAACGTTACTTTCGAGGATTCCCGAATTAGAGTTGACAATTTTTTGAATTTAAAAATATTATTTTAAACTTTATTTATTCCTTCTACTGGCTTACATACCCAAGAAAAAAACTTTGCCGCTATATATTTTTAATGAGCTTGTTTTTTTCAGTGTGCAAGCTGGCAGACGAAAGAAAATACTGTTTAAAATAACCAGGGCGTCTACTCAAATACGGGTATCCATTAAAACAACGTTTAAAGTCATTATATATATATATATATATATATATATATATATATAGTTACTTCATACATTATTTTAGTGAATACCCGTATTTGAAAGAGACGCCCAGTTTTTATTTTAAACAGTGTTTATCGGCTTTTGCACTCAGAAAAAGAAATGGGCTTTAGAGTACTAGAACCTTGAGGTGTTCGCTCTCCATGGCCTGACCGCTCTAAAGCACGCCTGGCCAATCACCGTTTCTCCTACGAAAATGGGCGCAGGTTCGAACCTTGCAGAAGAACATATTTTCTTTATTAAGATTTATTGAGTGCACAGGCCGATAGATGCAATGTGTACACTGTTTAAAAAATACGGGGCCTCTATTTCAACTTCGAGTATCCACTAAAAATAACATTTGAAATAATAAAAATATAGGATGAAATAATAAATTTACTAACGGCTAGGTACCCCCACTAATTCACTGAAAAACAGCATAATATGAATAAAAAAGTCCCCAAACTTAATAAAAACAAACTTTTTCCATGAAAATGTTTATGTTATTATTAAGAAGAAAGATCAAAGTATTTTATAATTATTCTTTAATCCTTTCTAACACGTTCGAAATTTTGGTAAAAATCTTATTTTTATTATCGTTAGCGGGTAATTAAATCGTTACGAGAGTTTACAATGAAAAATGTAATATTACGTAACTCAGTTTTTTTGTTTGTTTTTTTTTTCGGCGAAAAACACATTAATTTAAAAATTCTTGCAAAAATCGGATTTTAATGAAACTTTCAGTGCTTATTCACAAATGAATTAAATTATTTTTGAAAAGATTATTTTTAAAAATTCTTGGTAAAAATATATTTGTTACATCTGTTACCTCCACTCTACGTAAATTCATGAAATTTCAAGAAATTAAATTTTCTAACGAAAATATATTTTATTAGTTAAATAGAGATGTCAGTAGTAGAGTAAAAAAATGCAATAAAACTCTGACATTTTTCGATTAGCTAAGCTTTTAATTGTTCAATATAATATATATTAAGGATATTATAAACTGAAGAAAAACATTCGGTGAATGATGAAATTTTAAAAGAGTTGTTTTAATTTTTCCATTTTTAATTATAATAATTTATAAATTTTTTCATTTTTTTAAAATTCTACAAAGCCTTGTCGTGGTTACGTCATTAAGTTATTAAGTGAAGACTATATATATATATATATATATAAATCAAAAATTGAAAAGTTTAATACAAATCGTGGATCCATCCTATTTTTAAAATACTTTTTTCGTGTGTGTGTGTGTGTGTGTATTTGAAGTTTTATTTCCAGCATGACATTTTTTTAGCCTTGTTTATTTATGATTAAGCAGTATATGTATTTATTTGCACTTACCGGCCTTTTCAGAAAAATATTCGCCCTCCTTTAATAAAAACAGAGCATCTGCTAAAAAATAGCTATCCATTAAAAATAATGTTTCAACAAATAAATTAAAAATATGTCGAATTTAATTAATTTTCTAAAATATTCTCTTTGTTTACGTTAGAATACGAAACAGAGCAGATATGTATATTTCAAGAATCGGACAGAAATGTGTTCAAAAGCGCTATTCAGGCCTTGTTTAATCAGGTGGTCCAAGCCGCGTAAGATCTAACGTCGGTTTCTCCTAATATATTATATTATATTTCGGTTGCAATTCTTCTTTTATACATGTTTCGTTGAAAGGAAAATCTTGCAAGTTTGTATTCAGTTTTTCTAATGTCCTTGCAATTTTTTTTCTTGCGAAACTATCTGTAGTGTTTATTATTGTCCCAACCTCTTTCGGCCAATAGTTTAACCATTAGCTGGAACTTGGGGAGGGGGTCATTATTCGCAGGGTGGGAGAAGTAACCATAAGTATGATTTGTTTTTTGAGTTTTTTTTTTTTTTGTAATTCACTTATTTTTTGTAATTCACATATTTTTTGTAATTCACATATTTCGTGGCTACCAGAAATTGTTTCACATATTTGTTTGTTCTTTTTTATATCATTCCTAAAGCCCCAGTCAACAATATGCAATGTCGTTGTCTTAAGATGCCACATTTGAATGATATCTGTATCACGAGGTCTTTGGATTTATAAAAATTACTGGCATTATCTTGCTTTATCGGTGCTCAAACTGAAAGCACCTTTCGTGAAATATTTGCAGTACCAAGCAGCGCAGACATCTAAAACGACTGAATTCGAGGCCTTTGTTTTAATCATTTCACCCCAAGCAAGTTAATAAAATAAAATTAAAATTAAAAATAACCAAGATGCAAGTGGTTACTGAATATTAAAAGAAATATTGCAGTTAAACTTTTGAAGATCAAAGTAAGAAACTGGAGGGGAGTTCTACAAGCGAGAAGAAACTGAACTCATAAGCTCGGAGAAAAATTCTTGTCAGCTTTTCCACAGACGAGGCTCTACCCTTCGGCGGAGCCTCGTCTGGGTTCCTTTCCGCCCGAAGGCAGAGTGTCCGACAAAGTGAACGACTGACGCATGCAGTCTATCCCCTCCGAATATCAATGACACTCCGAATTATTTACGGCCTGCTCACGTGGGCAGCAATCAGAGGTAGATGTGGTACAAGGCCAGTTAACGTGGGTAACACCAGGTACGTAAGCTCAGACAAAAATTCTTGTCTGCTTTTCCCAAGATGAGACTGGGTTCCTCTGAGGGTAGAGAGTTCCAGAAAGTGAACAACTGAAGCCCATAGTCGATCGTCTCAGCATGTCAATGACGCTCCGAACTCTTGACTGCTATTAATATTTATTTATATAGTTATTTGTACCCATTAATATTTATTTATATAGTTATTTGTACCCATTAATATTTATTTATGTAGTTACTTGTACCCATTAATATTTATTTATATAGTTATTTGTACCCATTAATATTTATTTATATAGTTATTTGTACCCATTAATATTTATTTATATAGTTATTTGTACCCATTAATATTTATTTATGTAGTTACTTGTACCCATTAATATTTATTTATATAGTTATTTGTACCCATTCCATCTTCTAGAGCGCTAGAGGAGTGTCAGCTGCTCTACAACAGAAGGATAGTGGGGAAGAGAGATAGGGAAAAACAGTGAATGACATACTTGATGGGCTTAAACAAATGGATGGCAGAGCAGGGTTTTAGAGAAATAATAAGACAACATATATTAAGAGCAACAAGGGACAGGAAGATGTGGAGGGTCATGATCGCCTACGCCCTGTACATAAAAGAAGAAACAATGCATAAAATAGAATTTAATAAAATACATAATCTAATAAAAGCAGACATTCTTCTTCTTCTATGTGCCTTGTTCTTTCAGGACATAAGCGATCATGGCTTTCCACGTCTCCCTATCCCTGGTGGCTCTTAGCAAGCTTTCTCCTGATACACCATGTGACGCCCGTTCTGTCATCTACTTAATCAGGCCCTTCAAATATATCCGCTGCTTTCCTCTGTCTCTCTTTCCCTTTATCTGGCCTGTTAGTATCAAGTTCTCCAAGCCCCCCTTCCTCATTGCATGCCTCAGAAACTCTGTCTCTTCTGATGCTCAATATTAATTTCTTTTTCGTTTCCATCCTTTCCAAAACCTAATCATTGCTCACATGCTCGATCCATGATATCCGCAGCATCCTTCTGTAGAACCACATTTCAATTGCTTCAAGTTTTTCCTTCATCTTTGATAAGATTGTCCAGCATTCACTGCCATATTGAAAAGCTGACATCCTATAGCAATCCAGTACTCTCTTCTTTGTTACAAGCGAAATTTCCCTGACTCTTAATACTCTACTCAATTGCTGGAACGCATCCTTCGCCATGCCAATTCGCCTTCGGATCTCTGTGTCGCAGTTTCCGTCTTCTGTTAGAACACTTCCCAGGTATTTAAATTTTTGTACCTGCTTGATTTTAGTATCTCCCACTTATATTTGGCATTTTGGGCTGCTCGTTTTGCTGATGACCATGCATTCGGTTTTCTTTCAGTTTTTGTAGTCCTTCCTTGTCACTCTCTTCAGCTACCTTCTGTTGGAGGTCATGTAGTTTTCTTTCTGTGTTTGCTATCAACACTGTATCAGCCGTAACTTCTACTCCAACAGTTTCTTTCCTCGCACTTCCCGACTGTGGAATTCTCTTCCAAAAGATTGCTTCCCCGACGGCTACAATCTCCAGGAGTTTAAATGTAAGGTCAATAGACACCTCCTAACACACTAACCTGCTCCCATTCTATCAAACACTCTTCCCATCTGCCCGACACTCATCCTCGCTATCCTTACTCATCTATCACCTTTCTCCTGACATTCCCTATGTCTATCCACTCCTTCTCTTTACCTTCCCCTATGTAGCCCCATGCGCAATAGTGGCAGTGGAATGCCTTGCTTGGGGTGAGATGATTAAAAAAAAAAAAAAAAAAAAATCTGCCTGCCTTATGTTGTTTAAATTGTGGCCTCCGATGACAAATCCTGGCATAACATCAGACATTATAAAGCTGAAAAACAAGACATGTTCAAGCAAACACTTTATTCACTTTTTAGATAAATTTAAGACTTACTGACATTGCTTCTTTTGAGATAGCATTTTGATATTAGGCTCTAACATTGTATTTTTTAAGTTTTGATTGCTCTTCCAAATGCTCATCTGTCAATTGTGTTCTTCACGAATTCTTGATTTATGTCAAGTACGAAAATGTGGTGTTAGAGAGACAAAAGTTGTCTCCCCTGTTAAAAAAAAAAAACAAAAAAAAACAACTAAACATAGATATTCCCGAGAATAAGAAACCGTCATGTGATCTGACGAGATTTCTTTAGTTGGGAACGTCAATCACTCTCTTTAAAATTCCCGGAAGTAGAAAGTCGAACATATTCAAGCTCGTGGAAATTATCATAAGTACTAGACTTAATATTTTATTTCATATAACAAATCCCTTGTGAACATTTTTCATATAAGTAAACATATATGTATATTTCAAGTGTTTTGATATAAAGACTTTTGTAGCTTATTGAACTTTTTCATATGTTTATGTTACATTACTGACCAATTAATGTTGTCGATCTGTATTAGTCCTTCTTGAAAGAGGCACACTTTTATATTTGTTAACTTTATCTGGATCTAAACATTTTACAATTTATACAATCCTTTATGAGTTTTGTATCGCTGAATGATATACCTTTTTCACAAGCAAAATATGCAACTACTACTCTTGCACAAATAGATATATTGATTCCAAAAGATGAAACCTCACTTAAAAATGATATTGCTTAAAACAACTTGGTACAATAATTATTATGGACAGCTTATAAACACTCTTCGTCCTCAAAAGAAAAACTGTAAGTACGCAAGAAAAACTGAATTCAAAATAAATAAAAGCAGTCAGTCAGTTAAGTGCCATACGTGATACACGCTTGGGCGATCATGTCTCTTAAGAGACATGACTGACTGGGTAGAAGATTATACCGCAGTAGGTTGCCATTGCTTTCTGCGGTAGACTGGTTGCTGACCAAGGCTACAGAACCCAATCTGTCGTGCTATTTAACCCATAACTGGAAGGAATATACGGATTAATACCTTTCCCAAGGGTATTTGCGCGTAAGTGAATACAATGGATTCAACTGGAATTCGAACTCGGCTCCCCGATTTCTCGTTCCGAGCCGATATCCACTGTACCACAACGCGCATCCCAAAAGGAGTAGTTAACCTAAAAGTAATATCCGCAACACCATGAACGATTTTAAAAGCAAAATTCTTTTTGACAAATGACAATAGCTTGCTTCTGCTGCAGCATTTCTTGAATTTAATACAAAATGGAATAATTGTCTCTGATTTTGCTTTACATCCTTTAGTTTCCGTAGTTTCAAATTCCAAGCTTCATCCTCCAAATTAAATGCAAAGTCAATACTAATCTACTAACCACTGGACTCTAGCTCTCTCCCCACCCCTGTATGACCTTCCCTTTCTCTCCACCTATGTATCTGTCATCGCACCTGCTTTCTATTGTTCCTTTCTAACTAGTTTGTACTCTTCACTCTTTTCTAATTAATATTTTTACATTTATGTAACACCCTGCACATCAGTGGCGTTTCCGCCTTGCTCGGGGTGAAATGATTAAAAAAAAAAAAAAAATTAACAGATTTATTATCTTTATGAAAAGCATAGTATTCATGCGCATTGTATTGCAGTTGAAATTCATGTGCATTGTATTGCAGTTGAAATTCATGGGCAATCTATTGCAGTTGAAATTCATGCGCATTGTATTGCATTTGAAATTCATGTGCATTGTATTAACTGTTGAAATTCATGTGCATTGTATTGCAGTTGAAATTCATGTGCATTGCATTGCAGTTGAAATTCATGCGCATTGTATTGCAGTTGAAATTCATGTGCAATCTATTCCAGTTGAAATTCATGCGCATTGTATTGCATTTGAAATTCATGTGCATTGTATTAACTGTTGAAATTCATGTGCATTGTATTGCAGTTGAAGTTCATGCGCATTGTATTGCAGTTGAAATTCATGTGCATTGTATTAACTGTTGAAATTCATGTGCATTGTATTGCAGTTGAAATTCATGTGCAATCTATTGCAGTTGAAATTCATGCGCATTGTATTGCATTTGAAATTCATGTGCATTGTATTAACTGTTGAAATTCATGTGCATTGTATTGCATTTGAAATTCATGTGCATTGTATTGCAGTTGAAATTCATGCGCATTGTATTGCAAGTTGAAATTCATGCAATCTATTGCAGTTGAAATTCATTGCGCATTGAAATTCATTTGAAATTCATGCATTGTATTAACTGTTGAAATTCTATTGTATTGCATGAAATTATGCATTGTATTGCAGTTTGAAATTCATGTTCATTGTATTAACTGTTGAAACATTGTATTGCAGTTGAAATTCATGCGCATTGTATTGCAATTGAAATTCATGCGCAAATTGTATTGCAGTTGAAATTCATGCGCATTGTATTAACTGTTGAAATTCATGTGCATTGTATTGCAATTTGAAATTCATGCATTATTGCAGTTGAAATTCATTGCATTGTTATTGCAAAGTTGAAATTCATGCGCATTGTATTAACTGTTGAAATTCATTGCATTGTTATTGCAATTGAAATTCATGCATTGATTGCAGTTGAAACGCGCATTGTATTAAGTTGAAATTCATGTTGCAGTTATTAACTGTTGAAATTATGTGCATTGTATTGCATTTGAAATTCATTTGCATTTTATTGCAGTTGAAATTCATGCGCATTGTATTGCAGTTGAAATTCATGTGCAATCTATTGCAGTTGAAATTCATGCGCATTGTATTGCAGTTGAAATTCATGTGCATTGTATTAGCTGTTGAAATTCATGTGCATTGTATTGCAGTTGAAATTCATGTGCATTGTATTGCATTTGAAATTCATGTGCATTGTATTAATTGTTGAAATTCATGTGCATTGTATTGCAGTTGAAATTCATGTGCATTGTATTGCAGTTGAAATTCATGCGCATTGTATTGCAGTTGAAATTCATGTGCAATCTATTCCAGTTGAAATTCATGTGCATTGTATTGCATTTGAAATTCATGTGCATTGTATTAACTGTTGAAATTCATGTGCATTGTATTGCAGTTGAAGTTCATGTGCAATCTATTGCAGTTGAAATTCATGCGCATTGTATTGCATTTGAAATTCATGTGCATTGTATTAACTGTTGAAATTCATGTGCATTGTATTGCATTTGAAATTCATGTGCATTGTATTGCAGTTGAAATTCATGCGCATTGTATTGCAGTTGAAATTCATGTGCAATCTATTGCAGTTGAAATTCATGCGCATTGTATTGCATTTGAAATTCATGTGCATTGTATTAACTGTTGAAATTCATGTGCATTGTATTGCAGTTGAAATTCATGCGCATTGTATTGCAGTTGAAATTCATGTGCATTGTATTAACTGTTGAAATTCATGTGCATTGTATTGCAGTTGAAATTCATGCGCATTGTATTGCAATTGAAATTCATGCGCATTGTATTGCAGTTGAAATTCATGCGCATTGTATTAACTGTTGAAATTCATGTGCATTGTATTGCATTTGAAATTCATGTGCATTGTATTGCAGTTGAAATTCATGCGCATTGTATTGCAGTTGAAATTCATGCGCATTGTATTAACTGTTGAAATTCATGTGCATTGTATTGCAATTGAAATTCATGCGCATTGTATTGCAGTTGAAATTCATGCGCATTGTATTGCACTTGAAATTCATGTGCATTGTATTAACTGTTGAAATTCATGTGCATTGTATTGCATTTGAAATTCATGTGCATTTTATTGCAGTTGAAATTCATGCGCATTGTATTGCAGTTGAAATTCATGTGCAATCTATTGCAGTTGAAAATTCATGCGCATTGTATTGCAGTTGAAATTCATGTGCATTGTATTAGCTGTTGAAATTCATGTGCATTGTATTGCAGTTGAAATTCATGGTATTGCAGTTGAAATTCATGTGCATTGTATTAACTGTTGAAATTCATGTGCATTGTATTGCAGTTGAAATTCATGCGCATTGTATTGCAGTTGAAATTCATGCGCATTGTATTGCAGTTGAAATTCATGCGCATTGTATTGCAGTTGAAATTCATGCGCATTGTATTAACTGTTGAAATTCATGTGCATTGTATTGCATTTGAAATTCATGTGCATTGTATTGCAGTTGAAATTCATGCGCATTGTATTGCAGTTGAAATTCATGCGCATTGTATTGCAGTTGAAATTAATGCGCATTGTATTACTCTTGAAATTCATGTGCATTGTATTACTGATTGAAATTCATGTGCATTGTATTGCAGTTGAAATTCATGTGCATTGTATTGCAGTTGAAATTAATGCGCATTGTATTGCTCTTGAAATTCATGTGCATTGTATTGCAGTTGAAATTCATGCGCATTGTATTGCAGTTGAAATTCATGCGCATTGTGTGCTGTTGAAATTCATGTGCATTGTATTGCATTTGAAATTCATGTGCATTGTATTACATTTGAAATTCATGGCATTGTATTGCAGTTGAAATTCATGCGCATTGTATTAACTGTTGAAATTCATGTGCATTGTATTGCAGTTGAAATTCATGCGCATTATCCTTAACTGTTGAAATTCATGCGCATTGTATTGCATTTGAATTTCATGTGCGATATGTGCATTTAGAAATTCGCCGCATTGTATTGCAGTTGAAATTCATGCGCATTGTATTAACTGTTGAAATTCATGTGCATTTTATTGCAGTTGAAATTCACTGCGCATTGTATTAACTGTTGAAATTCATGCGCATTGTATTGCAGTTGAAATTAATGCGCATTGTATTACTGATTGAAATTCATGTGCATTGTATTGCAGTTGAAATTCATGTGCATTGTATTGCAGTTGAAATTCATGCGCATTTGTATTGCAGTTGAAATTCATGTGCATTGTATTACAGTTGAAATTCATGCGCATTGTATTACTAAAAAGATTGAAATTCATGCGCATTGTATTGCAGTTGAAATTAATGCGCATTGTATTGCTCTTGAAATTCATGTGCATTGTATTGCAGTTGAAATTCATGCGCATTGTATTGCAGTTGAAATTCATGCGCATTGTATTGCAGTTGAAATTAATGCGCATTGTATTGCTCTTGAAATTCATGTGCATTGTATTACAGTTAAATTCATGCGCATTGTATTGCAGTTGAAATTCATGCGCATTGTATTAACTGTTGAAATTGCAGAATCACAAGGGAAGCAAAACATTTTACAACTGTTAAACAATAAAAATTATTGAATTTCCCAGTCATCATTGAAAGTTCTATTTTCTCCTTTCAAAGTTTGTTTGAATGTTTTGGACACAATTGATTAATAGAGAATTGATTTTATTCTGAAAAGATAAATATATAGCAAAAAGATAAATAAATATTAGCAAACACAAAGAACTAGGCTTATATGTGCATTATTGCTATTGAAACGCATGCTAATTATCTCTATCAGAGATCAGTATACACAATCATAATTAACAAAGATGCTACAAGCAGTTAAAATATGCTGATATCGTCATTATTAAGTTTGTAAAAGTTGTATCATAGCCTCAAATAAAAAAAAGGGAAATTTAATGTGAAAAGAAAAATTTTTATGGCTTGCCTAGGGAATTATGGTTGTGGTCACCTGGCAACGCTGCTCAAAAGCAGGGATGTGGAGCTGTCATCTAAATCTTCAGTTCCAACTCCAGCTCCAACATATTGAAATTGACTGGCTTCATCTCCAACATTTTAAAATCTCCGACTCCAGCTCTAGGTAGTCTCCCAGAAATTATTGATAAATTGGACCTTGTTCATTACTACTCATAGGACATAATAGACGGCTATTAATCTAAATTCTAATTAATATACTTCTTCCTGTTAAACTCTTATTATTGATTATAATATAATTAATAATTGATTATTGATATCAATATAAAGTTAGCAAAACATTTTAATACAACACAGTATTCCTTTGTTAGCTATAAGTTCGATGTTTCAGTGAAAATTTCAAAGAATAAATAATGTTAAAAACATAAAGTTCGTTGTTAATTAAAATGGTGTGACATTAGTATTTTTTGAAAAGGTATAGATGTGCGTTGTGGTGCATTGGATATCGGCTCGGAACGAGAAATCGGGGAGCCGAGTTCGAATCCCAGTTGAATTCATTGCATTCACTTACGCACAAATACCCTTGGGAAAGGTATTACTCCGTATATTCCTTCCAGTTATGGAATAAATAACAGGACAGATTGGGTTCTATAGCCTTGGTCGGCAACCAGTCTACCGCAGAAAGCAATGGCAACCTACTGCGGGATAATATTCTGCCCAGTCAGTCATGTCTCTTTCGAGACATGATCGCCCAAGCGTGTATCACGTATGGCACTTGACTGATAGATGAAAGGAGTCAATGTTGAAAATATTTACTTACTCAGGTTTAGAAATAGTAAGTACACTGGTAGCAAGATAGCGTATAATTTTACCAAAGAGCGTTTTTCACTAGTCGAAGGAAACAGAATTCGATTTTTTAAAAATATATTACAGCAGTCCTTCGTTCTTCTTGTGTAATATAAGTTTTTCTTTGTAAATTGAGTCGTACAATTAAATCGCATCGTTAAATATTTGAGTTTAATAACTTTAACAAAATATTGCAATAACAGTCATAAATAAGAATGCTGATCGTTACTTTAAAAAGTAAGGGGATACAAATAAAATTTGAAACTGACAATTTCCCTGAAACAACTGTTAAACAATTCTACCTTTCCTACTTTCGATCTCTCTTTCATTTTCTCACTGAAACCAAGTAGTTTCTTTTCCCCTCTTCCCAATTCTTCACGATAGAATCCTTCTAGTATGTTAATAAATCTACTATTCGTCCGTGAGTGCACTGAATACTGAGGCCATATTGGATTTAGTGCTATATTTCCGTGATCTTTGACAAAATCCAATGAAGGTTCTGTAATGTTATAGGCCCTGACGTGGCATCTCGACTTCTGTCACTTTTTCATTACTTCCCTCTGTCTTTTCTATCAATATTTTAATAGCGATTATTCTAATGTATACAGGATGAATTTAAGCATACTACTAGATTGACATCTAAGTCTGTTGCTGAAATAGTTTGATGTAACCGTAAGTTCTATTCTAATAGTTTCTTCTCTTGCTTTTCTCACCTTTGAAACTGGGTTCCGGTTTCATGCTTCCGTGCCACCTATAATCTTCAAAAAATTAAATGCATCATCAATCTCCATCTTCTGTCTTTTGAATACTGTTCTATTATTGTCGTTTCCCCCTACTGGAGTCTTTCACTCTCAGTAACTTCCCCCTTTGCGTTTTAGTGGCTTTATCGCCTTGCTTGATATGAAACGAGTAAAAAAAAAGGATTTGCTACTACTCTTGCACAAATAGATATATTGATTCCAAAAGATGAAACCTCACTTAAAAATGATATTGCTTAAAACAACTTGGTAAATAATTATTATGGACAGCTTATAAACACTCTCCGTCCTCAAAAGAAAAACTGTAAGTACGCAAGAAAAACTGAATTCAAAATAAATAAAAGCAGTAGTTCACCTAAAAGTAATATCCGCAACAAACTGAACGATTTTAAAAGCAAAATTCTTTTTGACAACTGACAATAACGTCTTGCTGCATAGATGAAAATCCGTCATTACTCATGTACGAGAAAATATAATTCAATAGCAGAAAAATACTTAGATACAGCCGCCATTTTTGTGGTGTGGGGCATATTAGCTTTCTTTGGAAGTTTTTACTTTTATTTCTTTAACATGATTTTCCCATATATGTTTGGTCGATTTGCTTTAATTTCCCTCTCAGTCTGAACGCGGAGGTTGTAGTCGATGGCAGCCTCATTCTGTAAAATTGGTGTAAACCTAAACCTTTATATAATGTAATGGTTTAGGTTTACAATAATTCACTTTGCGAGGGTTATTGTTGTGGTTGTTAAGTAAATAACCTTTTTATTTTTATTTTTTTTGTAGTTGTTCAGAAATATATCAAATCGTATGAGATTTTCTCTCAAGATATTTGAAAAACACAAAAACAGGTTGTATATTTAACTGTCTTTATTTAGAGCGCTTTCAATATATTTACGCATTAGCATTCTTTGGGTGTTTCAACTTTAAATTCTTTCAGACTTACGACAATAGAGCTAGCTAAATAGATGAAAATCCAAAATTATTAATGTGTCAAAAAATATAATTCAACAGCAAAAATTACTTAAATATGGCGCCACTTTTTATAGCACAGGCATATTATCTTTCTTTGGGTCTTTCAATTTTTAACTCATTCTGACAGACAATAGAGTTAAGTGCATAGGTGAAACTATATGGTGGGATACTAGGCTTTATTATGATTTTCTCAATAAAATGATATCAAATTATAAACGTGCTATCAACCTAACATTCTAAAATATTTGAAAACGTTTCTACGTTATGGTTAGAAAATTGTGGAGGACGCTGTGATGTCATTTTTCATATGTTGGTAATCTAAAGTGAATATCATTGTTACTTCTTTTTGTACGTGTTTTCTTTTTCAATCAGAGATCTTGCATTATGGGTGCTTTCCATCAAGTCGTACGAACTCTGACAAAGAGCATTTTTCGCATTTATGATCAATGGTCAAGATGTCAGCGGCCATTCGCTGATTTCTTGATCTTGTCAACTTACTTGATATCCACTAGGCTATGTGACCTTGAGGATATAGGCGTAGGTAAGGCTGCAAAAACATCGCAAGGGGAATTAGAAAATCAGGCTTAGCTGACCACAGATGGAGGGAGAAGGGAGATCACCGTCTCCTATGAGATGAAATTGAAATAATTGATAGAGAACACCATTGGAAACTATGTAAACTTAAGGAATCAGCACATTTGCTAGTCTACAACAATTTATTAAGCCGGTTAAGCATAGAAACGAATAAAAGTACCTCCACTCAATCGCTAAAAAAAATAGCATAGTATGAAGAAAAAAAGACCCAAACTTAATAAAAACGAACTTTTTCAATCAAAATGTTTATATTATCATTAAGAGGAAAAACCAAAGTAATTTTAAATCATTTTTTTTCTAATCTCTTCTAACATGTTCGAAATTTTGGCAGAAAATCTTGTTTTGATTTGAGTTAGCGGATAACCAAATCGTTACGAGAATTTACAATGGAAAACGTACACTGACATAACTCACTTTTTTTCAGTGACAAACACATTAATTTGGAAATTATCGCAAAAATAAACAAAAAAGTTAAATTATGTGACTAAGAAAAAGCTTTATTATAAATTTCACGCTATAAGTAAAACTTCTGTAAATCAGATTAATTTAACATAAAATTTGCACATTTTCCAAAAGTAATATGTCACAGATGTATATTTTATTTTTGCAAGATTTTTAAAACCGAGAATTAACTTTTAGTAAATGGCCGAAAAAGTGAAAGATTAAAATCGAAAAATTTTAGATTCCAATCAATATAATTTCTGTTTGAAATACACCAGAGTATTTTGCTTACTATAAATAGTAAATTTAATCAATTAGCTTTTAATTAAAACTAAAATCAAAGTTTCAAGAATTTTTTTTTATTTTTTCAAAATTCAATTTCAAATTTAGATATCGAAAATCAGCGGCGGTGCTTACAATATAGGAACCAGTAATACGAAGTGCTAGAGAAAATCATTACCTTCAAAGATTGCAATATGAGCTCTGGTAAAAAAAATGGTTGCTGAGATATTAGGTTTATAAGTCTCAAAAATCCATACATTGATGTCCTCAAGGACACAAGGCCCAGTGGATATAAACGTTGGATAGTTCTAATGATCTATCCCAAAGGGTTGTGAATTCAAATAATTTAGAGAGTTAAGTTAGGTTCTGTTTGCAATTCTTGAATGGCCAAAATGTTGTAAACACGGTAATAAAGATGAGGGTAACAGCGTAAATAATGTACAGTGATGCTAAATTTTGAAATCACTTTCTTCTCACGTAGCCAAAGTATAGGATCGGTCAGGTAAGTGTCATTCGTCGTACATGTTTGGGTGAACACATATCTTTCAATTCATGATTTTTTCCCCACAGTAGCTTGCGTTTTCTTTTTGCAGTAGACTGGTTGCCAACCAAGGCTATAGAATCCAGTCTGTCTTGCTATTCAACCCATAGATGAGAAAAGAAGATATAGATTTATGCTTTTCCCAAGTAAATGCAGGTAACCAAACTGGAATTCGAACCTGGCTTTCCAAGTTCTCATACGCATTATATCACAATGCACATCCAAAGATTATGATACTTATTTTAAAAAGACGTCCACAAATAAGCAAACATTAACAATATAATCCAATCTTACAACCCTGTGAATTTTCTAAGACAGAGAAATGCATAGAATTTAATACAGTTAAAAGTGGAAGATCAGTTTATAATTTTGTTATGAAACAAAACTGATCTCCTATTTAATATCTACTTGTTTGATGATCAAATATTATCTACAATGAAGGGTTGTCAGATTAACTTAATCTAACAACCCTTTTTTATAGATAACATTGGTCAACCAAAAAAAATTGAAATGGTGTTGAAACACCAAAAATTTTTTTTACTGTACAGAAATGCCTCATTTTTTTAAAAAAAAAAAGCATTTTTTTCCTTTGTTTTCTGTATATATGATATTTACCAATGACAATATTTCTCAAAGTAAAATCATAGAACCCTCTCGATTCATAGTTAAACCAGCAAATATTGGACTGCTTATTGGCAAATACTATTTTTTCAATAACAATCAGACCCTAAGTCTTTAAAAATAACACAACTGAATATATCAAGACAAACAAGTAATTTCATCAAATCATTTAATAAACTAACAGCAGAAATAAAACCTTCGTGAACTATGGTAAAAATGTTCCTTTTCTTGATTGTCATGTTCAATGTTATTTAAGTCCCTTTTGATACTCCAGCAGTAGTCAGCCATCATTCATTTGTTGCACAGTCCCTGGTAGCACTCTTCCGTTGTTTTGATATCCTGATTGAATTATTCCCCTTGCTCATTACTCACATCACTGCAATTATCCAAAACTTTATCTAGATGGCTATGTAAAATATGAAACATAATACTCATATATAAAGTCTATCAGCTAATTTGAATTTTGGCAATAAATTGGAAAAATTTGGTACATCTATTTTAAACTTTTTGACACAAAATCATTTTTTTTTATAAAATTATTTTTTTCAGGTAGCTACTCAACCTACCTGAAAATTGATGAGTTTCTATGACCTATATTAACTAAAGGCTGTGACCAGCCAAGATCATAAATTGATCTTTTTCTAGAAATTAGCAATTTCAGTATAGAAGAAACGGTAGCTAACCATGAAAATCTAAGGCCATTTTCGGAATCAGCTTCCATCAAATTAGCTAAAAAACGTTTTGTTTCTTGGCACCAACAATCATGTTGACCAGTGTAATCAATATTTGATTTGGATACTAAATTGCAGGGAATTGTGCTACTAAATTTTAAAATGTCTTTCTTTGTTTTAGAAATATAATGAAGTCATTTGTGCAAAAGTGAAATTTGACTGCGGCACTTTGGATTCCATTTTCTATGCTGAAAACCTGTACATTACTTGCATATCCACAACACAAGAATGTAATTGCTATAAGGATCTTGACAATATAAATATCTGCTGAGTGAATTAATTTTTTAAAAAATGCGAATTGTCATGAGTAACTGAAGTTTTATTTAAAAATGTTGATCCAAAACACGTATTGAACGTATTTTTTGATTTGCTTTTGTTATAAAATTTGGATTAAATATTTTCAATGTTACCCTGTCCAGATTTCAATAAACCCCAAAAAGCAATTTCTGTTTTTGTTTATTATTCTTAACAATTGGGAAAAAAATTTAATGAAAATTAAAAGTAACATAATTGTATTGTGCAAAAACCTGTAATCACCTGTGGAAAAAAAATTCTTCCATTTTCATGGTAGGAAGAAAGAATGAAAAAAATAAATATGAAAAAAAAAAAAAAGAAAGAAAAAATAAGGAAAAAATAAACAAATAGATAAAAATAAAGAAACAAAGAAAGACATAAAAAAAGAAAAATAAACAAATAGCGAAAGGAAGAAACCAACATATAAAGAATGAAAAAAAAGAAATAAAAATAAAGAAACAAACAAATAAAGAAAAAACAAAGAAAAAATAAACAAATAAGAAAACAAATAAATACATAGAAGCAAAAAAACAAACAAATAAAAAATGAAAAACAAATAAAAACAAAGAAATAAATAAAATAAAAAACAAATAAACAAGCAAATTAACAAAGAAAAAACAAATATATAAAAAAATAAACAAAAAAACAAATGAATAAAGAAACAAAGAATGAAAAAACAAATAAAAATAAGGAAAAAATAAAGAATAAGAATCAAATAAAGAAAGAAAGAAAAAAGGAAGAAAGAAATAGAAATAAAGGAAAAAATAAAGAAAAAATTAAAAAAACAAACAATGAAAAAAGTAAAGGAAGAAATAAAAAATAAAGAAATAAAAAATAAAGAAAAAAAAATAAAGTAACAAATCAGGAACGACTCTTTCTCAACACTTTCCGCAACAGTGGCAGTGAAATGCCTTGCTTGGGGTGAAATGATTAAAAAAAAAATTCGGACTTTGCTTTATCAAGAAGATGTGAGTAACTATTAAAAATGGAATAAGAAGCCGAATTGACTAAAAAACGGTGACGCGATCTCATCACAAGATTTTGAAATGGTCGGTCTCAGGCCGTGTTGAGCAATCAGACCTATTCAACTATATTACTACTTTACTTTATCTTTAGTTAATTGCAATTCAAATTACATTGAAAGTGGATTTAGCACAAAAATGTTCGTTTATTTTAATTATTAGCCATTTTTCTTATTCTTGCTAAGTTCATTCTTCGCCACTACGTAGTCAACTTTTTCATCAAGCCATTGTCTTAATTCCAAGACCATGGACCCAGTAAATGGAAGCCAAGCCAAACAGTTTTCACTATATATTCCTTATGTTCGTGAAGACATCGTTATCACACTTACAATAACACGGGTAAGTCAATAGCAATATCAAAAGAAAATATTAAATTTTAAGAAAATACAAGTTTGTTAAGAGTCATTTCCCTTGGAATGAACAGCCACAAATATGGTTTTAAAAGAAAAGAAAAAAAAAACGCATTTAATAGGGTCTTGTCCACTAAAATATCTAATAAAATATGTAACATATTTCCCATAATAAAACCAATTATAAACTCATTACTGAGAAGCATTTTCAGCCATCAATATCTACATAAACAGTAAAACATGCTTACTTACAAAATATAAACTTATAATACGCAATAAAGTGTTTATAATTTAAAACTAAAACACACCAATTAAACGGTAAAATACAAATCAGAAAGTTTGTTTCATTAGTTATCATAATTTAGGTAGATACTGCACAGATGTTCCGGTTAAAAACTAAAAATTAATTAAATATTAAATTTCCAGTTCACGAGCCTACGCAAATTTTATTTACCGGCCAATGGGATGTCCAGAATCAAATACAAGTGTGAATCCCCAAATGATCTGCTGCGATCCAAAAAGAAGAAATAAAAAACAGAAAGACAGACAGACTCGAGAGAGACAAATGTCATTAGTATCTCCCTTGACCAAGTCAAGTGGCTTACTATGCTCGTCGCCTTCACCTCTCCTTTCTTTCTTACCTGTCTCAAAACTACTTACTGACCTAAGGAGCAGTAATATCAACAACATTTCCTCCCGGCCAACTCACCCACAATTTAAGTATCGAATTCTCTTTGTCAGCCTTCTATTGCCACTATAAATATACTGGAGTAGATAAACTATCGCCCTTGTTATCCCTGTTTAGGATGTGGTTTCCGACTTTCTCTTTTCCAATCTTTTCACTTATTTTTTTTTTAATTGGAGTAGATAGACTAAATTATCGCCCGGTTTACACTCCACCCACGTCTATTGAACAGGTGAAGAGGCTCATCCCTTGTTCCCTGTTTAGGAAGTGGTTTCCAGCTTTCTCTTTTCCAATCTTTTCACTTCTTTTTCTTTTTTTCTTCAATTGGAGTAGATAGACTAAACTATCGCCCGGTTCACACTCCACCAACGTCTACTGTACAGGTGAAGAGGCTCAACCCTTGTTCCCTGTTTAGGATGTGGTTTCCGACTTTCTCTTTTCCAATCTTTTCACTTCTTTTTCTTTTTTTCTTCAATTGGAGTAGATAGACTAAACTATCGCCCGGTTTACACTCCACCCATGTCTACTGAACAGGTGTAGATGCTCATCCCTTGTTCCCTGTTTAGGATATGGTTTCCAGCTTTCTCTTTTCCAATCTTTTCACTTCTTTTTCTTTTTTTCTTCAATTGGAGTAGATAGACTAAACTATTGCCCGGTTCACACTCCACCCATGTCTACTGAACAGGTGTAGAGGCTCATCCCTTGTTCCCTGTTTAGGATGTGGTTTCCAGCTTTCTCTTTTCCAATCTTTTCACTTCTTTTTCTTTTTTTCTTCAATTGGAGTAGATAGACTAAACTATCGCCCGGTTCACACTCCACCAACGTCTACTGTACAGGTGAAGAGGCTCATCCCTTGTTCCCTGTTTAGGATATGGTTTCCGACTTTCTCTTTTCCAATCTTTTCACTTATTTTTTTTTAATTGGAGTAGATAGACTAAATTATCGCCCGGTTTACACTCCACCCATGTCTATTGAACAGGTGAAGAGGCTCATCCCTTGTTCCCTGTTTAGGATGTGGTTTCCGGCTTTCTCTTTTCCAATCTTTTCACTTCTTTTTCTTTTTTTCTTCAATTGGAGTAGATAGACTAAACTATCGCCCGGTTTACACTCCACCAACGTCTACTGTACAGGTGAAGAGGCTCATCCCTTGTTCCCTGTTTAGGATGTGGTTTCCGACTTTCTCTTTTCCAATCTTTTCACTTATTTTTTTTTTAATTGGAGTAGATAGACTAAACTATCGCCCGGTTCACACTCCACCAACGTCTATTGTACAGGTGAAGAGGCTCATCCCTTGTTCCCTGTTTAGGATGTGGTTTCCAGCTTTCTCTTTTCCAATCTTTTCACTACTTTTTCTTTTTTTCTTCAATTGGAGTAGATAGACTAAACTATCGCCCGGTTCACACTCCACCAACGTCTACTGTACAGGTGAAGAGGCTCATCCCTTGTTCCCTGTTTAGGATGTGGTTTCCGACTTTCTCTTTTCCAATCTTTTCACTTATTTTTTTTTTAATTGGAGTAGATAGACTAAATTATCGCCCGGTTTACACTCCACCCATGTCTACTGAACAGGTGTAGAGGCTCATCCCTTGTTCCCTGTTTAGGATGTGGTTTCCAGCTTTCTCTTTTCCAATCTTTTCACTTCTTTTTCTTTTTTTCTTCAATTGGAGTAGATAGACTAAACTATTGCCCGGTTCACACTCCACCCATGTCTACTGAACAGGTGTAGAGGCTCATCCCTTGTTCCCTGTTTAGGATGTGGTTTCCAGCTTTCTCTTTTCCAATCTTTTCACTTCTTTTTCTTTTTTTCTTCAATTGGAGTAGATAGACTAAACTATCGCCCGGTTCACACTCCACCAACGTCTACTGTACAGGTGAAGAGGCTCATCCCTTGTTCCCTGTTTAGGATGTGGTTTCCGACTTTCTCTTTTCCAATCTTTTCACTTATTTTTTTTTTAATTGGAGTAGATAGACTAAATTATCGCCCGGTTTACACTCCACCCATGTCTATTGAACAGGTGAAGAGGCTCATCCCTTGTTCCCTGTTTAGGATGTGGTTTCCGGCTTTCTCTTTTCCAATCTTTTCACTTCTTTTTCTTTTTTTCTTCAATTGGAGTAGATAGACTAAACTATCGCCCGGTTCACACTCCACCAACGTCTACTGTACAGGTGAAGAGGCTCATCCCTTGTTCCCTGTTTAGGATGTGGTTTCCGACTTTCTCTTTTCCAATCTTTTCACTTATTTTTTTTTTAATTGGAGTAGATAGACTAAACTATCGCCCGGTTCACACTCCACCAACGTCTATTGTACAGGTGTAGAGGCTCATTCCTTGTTCCCTGTTTAGGATGTGGTTTCCAGCTTTCTCTTTTCCAATCTTTTCACTTCTTTTTCTTTTTTTCTTCAATTGGAGTAGATAGACTAAATTATCGCCCGGTTTACACTCCACCCACGTCTATTGAACAGGTGAAGAGGCTCATCCCTTGTTCCCTGTTTAGGATGTGGTTTCCGGCTTTCTTTTTCCACTCTTTTCACTCTTATGTAGCCCCCTAAACAAGAGCAAATCTTCAGTCCCTCTTCTCTTCAATCAATTTAAAGTGTTCTCATCTACCACAGAATGAGCAGAGTGCTTTGCTCAAAAATACTCTGCTCAAATCATTTGGAGTATATCTGCCTCATTTTCACCCCAGGAAAGAGCCTCTGAGTGAAATGCATGTAAGTCTGTCCATGGTTTCAGATATCGTTTATAAACTAGAACCTCACATGACCTTCCGATTCAACGGTATCCTTGCAATTGTTCTAAAAGAAATGTGCTCTTGTTCTCTCAAAGCATTACAATAAATGTCTAGCTGCCTCTTGCTTTCCAACTTGTTAGAAGTCCTCCTCTGTAATTCCTGTTTTTAAGAACTCTGGGGAACCATTTGGCCCCTCAAATTATTGCCTTATTAGTCTCTTACCACTTTTTGGTAATGTGACACAGTGTTGATAGCAGACACAGAAAAGAGATGATAGAAGGCTTCAAAGAAAAGCAAGAAGAAAGGAATATACATAAACCACAAGAAAACTGAATGCATGGTCATTAGTAAAAAGAGGAGACCAAAATGCCAACTACAGGCTGGGCATACTAAATTCAAACAAGAGACGGGAAGGAAACTACAAGACCTACAGAAGGTAGCTAAAGAAAGTGAAAAGAAAGGACTAAACATAAACTACAAGAAAACTGAATGCATGGTCATCAGTAAAAAGAGAAGCCCAAAATAACTCAGACAGCAGTGATTTGAACATCAGACATTCTGGCAACATCTAAACTAGGGGTGAGAAACTTTATTGTGCATAAAGGTCACACTGAAATTCATCATCCCTCATAGAGGCTATATTCACCGAAAACTGGACGTCCTGCAGGGATTTGCTATTGGCAGTGATAATCTTGACAATATAAGATATGAAGATTACATGGTTCTGATAGCAGACACAGAAAAGAAACTACAAAACCTAAAGAAGTTAACAAAGGAAAGCAAGAAGAAAGGACTAAACATAAACTCCAAGAAAACTCAATGCAGGGTCACCAGCAAAATGAGGAGCCCAAAATGCCAATTACAGGTTGGGATACTACAATGAAGCAGATACAAAAATTGAAATATCTGGGAAGTGTTCTAACAGAGGATAAAAATTGCAACACTGATTGACATAGCCAAGGATTGCATTCCAAAAACTAAGCAGAGTAATAAGAAACAGGAAGATTTTGTTGGAAACAAAGAAAAGAGTACTGGATTGTTATATGATGTCTGTCCTTCAATATGGCTGAAAATGCTAGACAATGTCATCAAATATGAAGGAAGGACTTGAAGCAAAAATGTAGTTCTACAGTTGGATGCTGAGGATATGAAGGACCAACCATGTGAGCAACAACATCTGAGTAACCTACAGGGAATTCCAAAACTGTACTCTTTATGAATACACATAATGTAATGGATAGTAGAATAGATTGGGTTCTATAGCCTTGACTGGCAACCAGTCTACTGCAGAAAGAAATGGCAACATTCTGCAGGTAAATCTTCTGCCTAGTCAGTTATGTCTTGAAAGAGACATGATCACCCAAGCATATATCATATGGCAATTAACTGACTGATTTACATGTGAAGACCTTTTCAATGTAAAAAATCTTGAATCCCATTCATCTTTTATCCCTTCTTCAATACCAAGTGCATTTAGTCTTTTTACTTACTGTAACCCAACTGTGTACTAGAGGAAGCTATGATATGGTAGTGGGAAAATAACTAAAGCCAAGATTCCAGATCAGGATTGATAACATTGCAGGTTCTTCTTTGGATTAATATCAAGAATCTTTAAATAGAGCAAGAGCACCAGACCGGAAGAAGAAGCCATATTCAAAGCAAGGAGGAATGATATGTAAAATAGATTCTGGCAAGAAAAAGTGATTTTAAAAAATTTAAATAAAAAATAAATTACAGAAACATAAAATTTCAGAAAAAATTTCAGAAAAAAATTAAATTTTCAAAAAAATCAGTAAATATACTGAAATACAAAATTTTAAAAAATCACATTATTTCAGCTAATGTTAAATAAGTAAACATTCCTTTTTTAATTGTTTCACCACAAGTAAGGCTGTAAAGCCACTAAGACTCAAGGGGTTACTGAATGTAGAAAAAAATAAGCAAAAAGAGAAACATTATTAAGGAGTGAGGACAATAGAAAAAGTAATCGAGAAAACAGCAGGTAACAATTAATATTGCATTTAAATTTTTGAAGATCAAAGTTGACTGGAATAAGTAGAGCCAGAAGAGAAGAAACTGTTAGCATAGAACTTACATCTAGCCATTTCAATTGTAAAATGAAGAGATGTAACTGTTAATCTAGTACTGCACTTAAATTCATTAAGTCATTTTATTTGTAATAACGTAGTAAAATAATTTCAATTCTTCTTTTCTCACAATATAATTTTATTAGAATATTTTAATTAAGTTAAAAAAATTATAAGATGAAGTGACAGGGATGTTTCACTGACATTTTTTGTTTGTTATAAAGTTGATTTTTTATCAGTTTTCAAATGATTCCATAGAAAATGGAGAAAATCAAAGAATATTCTAACCAAAATGTCATACTGATAAAAAACCAATTGTTTCTCTTTAAAGATTTTGTTTCAGAGACCCAGAATTATTTTTCTTTACACTATTTTAGGTCTTTTATCCGAGTGATTAAAATCTGGTTGCAAATAGCAGTAATATTTCTTCTAATAAACTGAATGATGAATCGTTAATGTTCATACAGTTTGTTCACTGTGCATCCAGAACTTCAAGAAACCTTTTGAATATGTTTCTGCAATTCCTGAAACCAAAAACAAAGCAAAATTTAAGATTTTAATAACTGAAATATTTATATAAAATAATAAAAAAATAATCATATGCTAAAACTTGAAGAAGGAATATACTTTATCACTTGTAACAACTGATAAGAAATGCATAAGAATTTAAATAACAAATTATATGAACACCAAAGGCATCTTTAACAAAATAATACATTAAATTTATTTTTTAACCATTTCACCTGAAGCAAGACAATAAAGCTATGATAAAAAAAAAACAAGAAAAAAACACTATTAACACATCACGCAATAAATTCCGGGCCTAACTAATAAAACAACAACTTTTAGGCAAAATTCAACTTTATTCATCAACATAGTCTCCTTCTAGAGTGATACATTGATTCCAAAGCTTCTCTAATGTTTTGATGTCTTTTCTGTAGAACAATTTGTTTTTGGTCTCAAAATACACCTCAGTTTCCAATATCACTTCTTCATTGGAGCCAAATCTCTTTCCCTGGAGCATTCTTTTGAGGTCTGCAAACAGCCAGTAGTCACTGGGGGGCCAGATCTGGAGAATAGGGTGGACAGAAACAATTTGAAGGGTAAGTCATGTAGTTCTGTTATCGTTAAGATCGACTTGTGACATGGTGCATTGTCTTGGTGAAAGATCACTTTTTCTTTTTCATTTGTGGCCATTTTTTTGTTTTTTCTTCCTTCAAATGCACCAATAATGCTATATAATAATTACTATTGATGGTTCTTCCTTTCTCAAGGTAATCGATGAACAAAATACCTTGCACATCCAAAAATACAGAGGCCAAAACCTTGCCAACTGATGTTTCCGTCTTTGGTAGCTTTGGACTGTTTTTACCTGCTGCCGTACACTCAGCTGACCTCCAATTTGATTCCAAAGTAAAGTAGTGGATCCATGTTTTATACATTGTCACATATTTACACAAAAACTTCTTGTTGCATTGAAACAGTTACAAACAATGCTCTGAATTGTCAACATGTTATTGTTTTTGATTGACTGTGAGCAAATGCGGCATCCATTTTGAACACAGCTTTCTCATTGACAAATGTTCATGCAAAATGGTGAATACACTGCCTTCTGATATGTTCAACTACTCTGCTATCTTAGGCAACTTCAATTTATGATTGGCCGAAATGAGTTTGTGAATTTTTGGTGTTTTCCGGAACAACTGCCAATTTTGGGCAATCTGAGCATTCAGCATCATTTGTGTTTGTACAACCTCATTTAAAGTCAGCATACCACCTCTTAGCCATTGTTTCCAACAGAGCAGAGTCCAAATAACACTTATCAAGACATTGCTTTGCTTGAATAGTATTTTTCCCATCAGAAAGCAATGATTCATTAACACACAAAATTTAGATTCTTTCACTGTTTTGAAAATTTGCAACAGCAGCTTTACTTAAATAACAGTAATTTTGTAAATTTATTGTAAATAATCTGATTGGGCCCAAATTTTGTCATGAACCATTTGAAAGTTAGTACTTCATAAAAATCATATAGAATCTTTATTAGTGGCACCATCTATATGTCAGGCCCAGAACTTATTGAAGGCTGTGTTAAGAAGTAAGAATAATAAAAGAACAAGAATTAAGAAGACAAAATATTGACATTGCATTTAAATTTGTAGGAAGGCCTGTATTCTAAAGTCTAGTTAGCATAGAAGAAAGTTCATCAGAATTATTACAATCCAAGTATTTACATAAAAGGCACAGAGAAGCTATGTTACAACAGTGAAAAAGTAACTGAAGCTGAGATGCCAGGTCAAGATCAATAACAATGCAGATTCTTTTTTGGATTTTATCAAGCATCTCTAAATATAAATCAGAAGCATCAGACCAGATGTAGCAACCATATTCAAAGCAAAGACAAATGGTAAATATATAAATAGCTTCTGGCAAGAAAAATTGTCTAGCAAGACATAAATAGAGAACGAAATTTCTTAGCTGCAGACTTTGAAATCAATTAAAGCACTCTCTATACACTTGCTGCCTAAATATATCAAGTGTGAAAGAATAAGAAAAAGAAAAACTGTATGCACTTCTTAATAATTTTTTCTTATTCTAAAAAAAACAAAAATGAAGAAAACAGAAATATAAAGCAGGACCATCAGACAAGATATGGTAGCAATATTGAAAGCAAACACAAATGGTAAACTTATAAATATGTAAAACCGATTCTGGCAAGAAAAATTGTCTAGCATGACAAAGTGAACCGACTTTCTTAGTTGCGGACTTAGTAATCGATTAAAGCACTGTCTATACATTTTCTTCTTAATAAATTGTTTATTTCTCAGCATTTTAAATAAAAGATTAAATGAACATAAAACGGATTTTTACAAAATAACACTCTCAATACATTACTTGATCACTTTCTTTATAGGTCTTCTATTATCACAATGTGAAATACTTAATAATAAAAGTGATAGAAAATTAAACAAGAAAATAAAAGAAATTGGCTTAACTAACACATTAAAAAATACATTTTAATTTAAACAGTTTAAATTTCTGTGTCCCCTCTCCTTCATGCACATGTGTAGTCACATCAGTATAAATTTTACAACTTTTTCCACTTCGTCTGTAAGAAGAAGTATTGTAATTATTTACATTATTTACATTGTTTGGACTGTTGTCCTCATCTTTGTTGCCATATTCACCTTCAATATCTGTCTATATTTCAAAGATGAGGGACTGTAATTATTTACACGATTTACATTGTTCAGACTGTTATCTTCATCTTTGTTGTCATATTCACCTTCAATATCTGTCTATATTTCAGAGATGAGGTATTGTAATTATTTACACTTTTTACATTGTTTGGACTGCTGTCCTCCTCTTTATTGCCATATTCACAATGTTTCAGATGTTGTACACTCTGACCTTTGTCAGCTGATTGGAATTTTGAGTTGAACTATTTATTTTGATCGCTGAGGTAAATTTCTTTTGTTCCTTGAGCCATGCCACCTCTAGATATCTTAGTTATTTGTATTTAACTCAACTTTCTTTGTTTGCCACTGCCCTCACCAGGTATTGAACTCACAAATCTTTTGGATCAAGTCACTAGATCTAACCATTGTTCAATACATATATGCTAACTAATGTTTAATACATATATGTTGCCAAAAGTGTGATAGATGAACCAATATACTGAAAATGCAAAAAACAATGTTTTTGCAATGTATGTATGTATGTATGTATGCCGCATTCACCCTAGTCGGGTTGAGCGGGCTTCCTCCCTGACGGAGCAAGTCTCATTGGGATTTGTTTAAGGGCAGGGTCCCAAGTCCTACCCCGTTATTTAACCCATAACTGGAGGGAACGCACGGATTAATACCTTTCCCAAGGGTACTAGTGCGCAAGTGAGTGCAGTGTGCTCGACTGAAATTGGAACTCGGCTCACCGATTTCCCCCTCCAAGCCGACATCCACCGCACCACAACGCACATCCGTGAACGCTAACAGCACCTGGTATTCCCAAGTGGTCACCCACGTAAGTACTGACCAGGCTCAACGTTGCTTAACTTCGGTGATCGAGCGGGAACCGGTGTATTCAACGTGACATGACCGTTAAACAATGTTTTTGCAATGATACAGCAATAACTCAATATAAAAGCGTTTGCAAAACTAAAAAGGTATTTCTAGCTTTTTGTCATTTAGTCAGTTTGACAATTCAACACTGCAAAAACAAACACAGATGAAGATGGGTCTTGGAGCAGCTTGGCGCTGCTTGTAAAAGAGTAGTATTAACGAGCGCACCTGTTCTTGAGACACATGGCCTAGACAAATACAGATCGTCATTACTTTAGTGTCTGCAACAAGATTTCCCAAATAACCATCCTGAAGTAGAGAACTTGATTTTGCAGTAGATTATACTTGTTAGAGTTATAAACTTATAATTTTGCAACATGATAGATACCGACTTGGCAGACCGCCTGCAATCTCTCTCCCACCGGCGCGACGTGGCTTCCCTGTGTCTCTTCTATAAATACTTTCACGGCTTCTGCTCTGATGAACTTAGATCACTGGTGCCCCCTAAATACGAATTTGCATGAGATACTAGATTAGCAACTAGATCCCACCCTTTTACAGTGAAACCGATAAAATGCAACTGCAACTTCTACTCCAACAGTTTCTTTCCTCGCACTTTCCGACTATGGAATTCCCTTCCACACGATTGCTTCCCCGATGGCTACAATCTCCAGGAGTTTAAATGTAAGGTCAATAGACACCTCCTAACACACTAACCTGCTCCCATTTTATCAAACACTCTTCCCCTCTGCCCAACCCTCATCCTTGGTATCCTTACTCATCTGTCACCTTCCTCCTGACATTCCCTATGTCTAACCACTCCTTCTCTTTACCTTCCCCTATGCAGCCCCATGCGCAATAGTGGCAGTGGAATGCCTTGCTTGGGGTGAAATGATTAAAAAAAAAAAAAAACAGTTCTGTGCCTTTTATTGAATTAGAAGTAAATTCCAGAATGATTTCTCAAATAGTGATAGGACGCAAAGAGAAAAACATTACCACAGCCATAAACAGGAATTATGCAATCTTGTCTGTGGTACACAACATAAACAGAGGTGGCCACACTAAACTTTACTGCCAGTCCTCAATTTTATAAGATTTTTGAAAACTCAAATCAACCCGATCAAAACAACCCACCAGCCCCAACTGAGAAGGAAAAAGAAAGCCAAATGATCCATAAGACAAAGAGACACAGATAGAGAAGAGTGCCTGATGTGTGGGTTGGAAAGGGTGTAAAAGTTGTAAAGCAAAATCCTGAACTTTGAAGAGCTTATCCACAAACCTGAGCTGCATGCACAGTAACTTCTTCTATGAGCTGTGTCTCATCAGGACATGGCTCTCCACAATTTCTTGTCCTTTGTAGTTCTTAATAACTTTTGTCTTTTTGCCATTTCTCCCAAACCCTGTTCTGCCATGCATTTTCTCAAACTCATCAAGTAAGTTGTACATTGCTTTCCTGTCTCTCTTACTATCAATTTATCTAGTGAGTATCAAATTCATAAGAGTTTTCTTTGTTTCTGTTGCTTCAAGTCTCTTCTTCATCCATGAGGAAATTATCCAACATTCACTGCCATATAAAAGGACTGATATTACATAACAGTTAAGTATTCTTTTCTTTGTTTCTATTGCTTCAAATCTCTTCTTCATTTGTGAGGAGATTGTCCAGCACTCACTGCCATATAGGAGGACTGATATCACATAACAGTTCAGTACTCTTTTCTTTGTTCCTATTGCCTGGAGTCTCTTCTTCATCTGCGAAGAGATTGTCCAGCATTCACTGTCATATGCAATTGGAGTAGATAGATCTATCTATCACCCGGTTCACACACCACCCACGTCTATTGAACAGGTTAAGAGGCTCATCCCTTGTTCCCTGTTTAGGATGTGGTTTCCGGCTTTCTCTTTTCCAATCTTTTCACTTTGGTTTCTTTTTTTTCAATTGGAGTAGATAGATCTATCTATCACCCGGTTCACACTCCACCCACGTCTATTGAACAGGTTAAGAGGCTCATCCCTTGTTCCCTGTCTTGGATGTGGTTTCCGGCTTTCTCTTTTCCAATCTTTTCACTATTACGTAGCCCCCTGCACATCAGTGGCATTACCGCCTTGCTCAGGGTGATATGATTAAAAAAAAAAAAATATATAGAAGAACTGATATTACATAACAGTTCAGTACTCTTTTCTTTGTTTCTATTGCTTCAAGTCTCTTCTTCAATGTGAAGAGATTGTCCAGCATTCACTGTCATATAAGAGGACTGATATTACATGATAGTTCAGTACTCTTTTCTGTATTTCTGTTGCTTCAAGTCTCTTCTTCATCCATGAGGAGATTATCCAACATTCACTGCCATATAGGAAGAATGATATTACATAACAGTTCAGTACTCTTTTCTTTGTTTCTCTTGCTTCAAGTCTCTTCTTCATCTGTGAGGAGATTGTCCAGCATTCACTGCCATAGAGGAGGACTGATATTACATCACAGTTCAGCATTCTTTTCTTTGTTTCTATTGCTTCAAATCTCTTCTTCATCTGTGAGAAGATTGTCCAGCATTCGCTGCCATATAGGAGGATTGATACTACATAACAGCTCAGTACTTTTTTCTTTGCTTCTATCAATGTTTTACTGTTTCCTAATACTTTGCTCACCTTTTGAAAAGCATCTTTTGCTATGTCAGTGTGCCTTTGAATTTTCATGACACATGCAACTTTTACTTCATCAGCTTCTTTTCTCACACGTCCTGTATGTGGAATTCCCTTCTGTTTACTTGCTTCTCCAACACTACAATCTCCAAGAACTTAAGTGTAAAGTCAATAGTCATCTCCTATCTTGCATCCTCTCTCTCATGCTCCTTTCTCTCTCCATCCACTCCACTCTCTTCACATCAGTATTCTAATCTATTACCCACTTCCTGACACCCCCTATAACCTGTTCCTCTTTCTCATAACTTTCCTCCTATGTAAACCCCCTTTGCATCAGTGGCAGTAAACTGCCTTGCTTGGGACGATATGATTATAAAAAAAAAAAAAAAAATCTGTCTTCTGTTGAAACACTTTCCAGATCCTTATACTTGCTTGTTTAATTTTGGTATCTCCATTCTGTAATTTGCATGCTGGGCTTTTCCTTATGCTAACAACTATGCATTCAATTTTCTTGCAATTGATGTTTAGACCTTTCTTCTTGCTTTCCTTTACTATCTTCTGTAGGAGTTTTTAGAGTTTCCTTTCTGTAGTCTTACCAAGAAGAAATAAATAAAATATTCATGTTGTGTCATTTAGTCAGATATTGGGAGGCAGGTCAGGTCAAGTAATCAACATTTCCATACCAGCACTTTTTAGCTACTCACCTCATCTTTTTGAGCTTTCAATATATCAATGGCCGCCTCTTTGAACTGAGAATCTTTGGAAGGATCAGCGGCTGTTTGAGGATCTGCAGATTTCTATAAACACAACAACACAGAAAATAAATTATTAGTATGTTTATCATTAATCAAAATGATTGCCATAATTCTTCCAATATTTTAAAACACTTCAAGTTATAAATAGAAAAGAAAAATGCATATAACTATCAAAACAACTTATTTACATTGTTTGGACTATTGTCCTCATCTTTGTTGCCATATTCATCTTCAATATCTGTCTATATTTCTGAAAAGAGGCATTGTAATAATTTACACTATTTACATTGTTCAGACTGTTGTCCTCATCTTTGTTGTCATATTCACCTTCAATATCTGTGTATATTTCTGAGTAGAGGCTTTGTAATTATTTACACTATTTACATTGTTTGGACTGTTGTCCTCATCTTTGTTGCCATATTCACTTTCAATATCTGTCTATATTTCTGAGATGAGGTATTGTAATTATTTACACTATTGACATTGTTTGGACTGTTGTCCTCATCTTTGTTGCCATATTCACCTTCAATATCTGTCTATATTTCTCAGATGAGGTATTGTAATTATTTACACTATTTACATTATTAGGACTGTTGTCCTCATCTTTGTTGCCATATTCACCTTCAATATCTGTCTATATTTCTAAGAAGAGGCATTGTAATTATTTACACTATTTACATTGTTTGGACTGTTGTCCTCATCTTTGTTGCCATATTCCCCTTCAATATCTGTCTATATTTCTGAGATGAGGTATTGTAATTATTTACACTATTGATTGGACTGTTGTCCTCATCTTTATTGCTATATTCATGACATTTCAACTATTTTACACTGTTACCTTCTTTATATGACTGGAATTTTGAACTGAAAACCAATCACCTGAAGAATGTCATGAATATGGCAATAAAGATGAGGACAACAGTCCGAATAATGTAAATACAGTAAATAATTGTAATACCTTATCTCAGAAATATAGATAAATACAGCTAAAATCAAAAACTGATTCTCTACTTTTTACATTCTAAGTTCCATACGTTTCTTTATATTAGAAAACTTGCCAAATTGTGGGTCTACTTTAGAGAACCCAGTATTACTAAATTTTGGATTTCCTTATTTGTGGTATTGCAAGCTACATTCAAAATTATCTGGTCTAACTTGGGGTAATAATGAGCAGGAAGTTAATTTAAAATTCAGTAGAACTGGGCTTTCAAATATATTCTTATTTGGTAATTGTAGCTCAATCCAGAAATCCAGTTTGGGCTACTAATGAGAAGAATGATATTGAAGATACATAAAGCAATAAAGATGAGAACACCACTCTGAACAATGTAAATAATTATTTACATTATCTACATTGTTTGGACTGTAATGCCCATCTTTGTTGCCATATTGTTGAATGATGTGGTTTCTATTATTTCGTACAGTTCTGTGATTCTGTAGTGCCAGTTATGTCAGTTCTTCAATATGGCAATGAATGCTGGAGAATCTCATCAAAAATGAAGGAAAAACTTGAAGCAATTGAAATATGGTTCTACAGAAGGATGCTGCGGATATCATGGATCGAGCATGTTAGAAATGATGAAGTTTTGGAAAGGATGGAAATTAAAAGGAAATTAATACTGAGCATCAGGAACAGACAGCTGAAGTTCCTGGAACATGCAATGAGAAAAGAGGACTTGGAGAACCTGATACTAGCAGGCCTGATAGAGAGGAAAAGAGACAGAGAAAAGCAGCAGATAACCTATTTAAAGGGCCTGATCAGGTAGATGACAGACCGGGGATTGCGTGATGTAATGGGAGAAAGCATGCTAAGAGCCACCAGGGATAGGGAGACATGGAAAGCCATGATCGCCTACATCCTGAAAGGACAAGGTATATAGAAAAAGAAGAAGATGGAGAAGTTCACAATGTTCGAAGTAGGACTTCACTCACTCAAAGCCATTTTTAACCATTAATATTGTGGCTAGAACACTTTTACTAAGAAAATAAATATGTCAGATCAAATAAACAAACCTCTTGAGGAAAATACTTTGTATATGCATATTCCCAACGTTCAAGTGGACATCTGCAAGAGAAGAAATAGAGATAAAGCCATGTTTTATTTTATGACTGTAAAAGAACATACTGGGAGAATTAAAAGTCATACCAGGATTTATTACTGGCGGCCACAATCTTACCAATATGTAAATGATATTGACTTGATACCAGATACAGAAAGAAAACTATAATACTACAACAGAAGGTAGTGAAGGAAAGCCAGAAGAAAGGACTAAACATCAATTGCAAGAAGATAGAATTGGAGTAGATAGACTGAACTATCGCTCGGTTCACACTCCACCCACGTCTATTGAACAGGTGTAGAGGCTCATCCCTTGTTCCCTGTTTAGGACGTGGTTTCCGGCTTTCTCTTTTCCAATCTATTCACTATTACATAGCCCCCTGCACACCAGTGGCCTTACCGCCTTGCTTGGGGTGATGTGATTATAAAAAAAAAGAAAATATAGAATGCATGGCTGTTAGCAAAATTCTTCTTCTGTAGAAATATTTAAAGGGAAAAAGGAGTATGAGTTAGCATTAAAAGAAAAAGGGCACAATTCAAAGTTGGTATTTAAACCTAATGTGAACCGACAGATACAAAATAATAAATCAAGAAATGTTATTTGGTTCAACCCTCCTTTCAATTTGGTTGGTTTGTTGGTTGGTTGTTTTGTTTTTATGGCATATCAACCTCAGTGGGTCATTTATTGCCAACTAAATTTTTTTTTATATATTTATTGCTGGTAATACCTTTTTTCTTTCAACAATTTATTGTTGTTTTTATATAAGTTTTTGTGTCTAGTAATACTTTTTTCTTTTCGAGTATCAAGATTCATTGAGATTTGTTTCTAAGGGCAGAGTTCCCAAGTCCTACCCTGTTATTTAACCCATAACTGGAGAGAAGGGACAGATTAATAACTTTCTCAAGGGTACCAGTGCTTAAGTGAATGCTGGGTATTCAACTGGAATTCGCACTCGGCTCACCGATTTCTCTTTCCGAACTGATATCCACTGCACCACAACGCACATCCGTCACTAAACGCTTACAGCACCTTGTATTCCCAAGTGGTCACCCATCTAAGTACTGACCAGGCTCAACGTTGCTTAACTTCAGTGATCAAGCAAGAACTGGTGTATTCAATGTGATATGGTTGTAAGGCCCCTTTCAATTTGGAGGTGAAAACTAATATAGGGAAGGTATTCTTTAAAATATTGGAAAAATACTTCCTCGAGTCCCCTGAATTGCATAAGACCATTAACAAAAATACAGTGAAATTGTTGTTACAGCTGCACCAGTAACTTGGATAGAGCTGTAAAAAGGCAAAACACCAAGAACTCTGAGGGTAATATGGAGAATGAAAATGGTGGTGACTCATGTAACTGCAGGGACAAGGGCAAGTGTTTGCTAGGTGGCATTTGTAAAACTGAAGGAGTGGTGTATAAAGCTGAGGTGAAAAATTCTCATAGGCAGAAAATAGTTTATATGGGCTGCCTGGAAGGCAGTTTTAGACAGCATAGTATAATCATAGGTTTTTATTCAGGTTAGAAAGATAGAGGAACTGTACTAGACTCATTAGCCACATGTGGGAGTTGAAAGAAAGGAACAGTAAAGCTCCTAACATGAAATGGAGTATACTTAGGAAGGTCTGGCTGTATAGTATTAGTGACAAGGTTTGCGAGTTGTGCCGGAGGAAAAACTGGCTATTGTCACATACCCAGACAAGAAAAATTTATTGAATGAAAGATCTGAGGCATTCACAAAAGTATTTTTTGGGACTATACAAACCTGGCTTAGGGTTTTTGTATGTTTTCCTCCTCTTCTGTGGGAGTTCTGGTAGCCATGAGAGTGAGGAGGTTCCTCCCATCTCTTTTGCCAGGTGTAGGCATAAGGAGGCTCCTCTCCCCTTTGGTTGGTGTTCTGGTTACCATGTATTGAAGCAAGCACCTTGACATACAAGCTATTAGCTTGCCTGAAGAGATCTGATGGTCAAAACCTGGTTAACAAGTAAGGGGTGTGTATATATATATATGTTATATAAAATAAAAAGTGTGAGAAACCGTGAACGTTTTCTTTAAAATATATATTTATTGTTTGGTATTCATACAAGTTATGGAGTATTAATTTGTCATGGTTTGCGCTACACGTGTTTCGAGTTTAAAATTGACTCTCTTCAGGCAAACAAATTCTTTGTTTTACGTTTGGGTTTCTCTGAGTATCTGATCATTCTGTTTAAAGTTAATAGGAATATATATATATAAATATATAATAATCAAAATAATAACTAAATGGACCCTGTAAGTATTTAGGTTGTAAATTTATACTAAGATAAACCTTTAAAAAAACTATTAACAAACAGAACCTAATTCCGTTACATGACTATATATATATATATGACTATATATATATATATATAAATATATATATATAGTCATCCACAGACAGATCTGTTTTGCTGTATCACAGCTCATCAGTATGGTTAGACATTTGATTGCTTTTAACCCAGGATTTAACCTGACTGAATTGGCATCAGTCGGCGATTCTACCTCTGAGCTAAGGGCACTCGGTAGAAGGAGGCAGACTTTTAGTGTATGATGTATCATACACCAGTACCCAGAGTGCTCTAATTCATTACTGAATAAGCGATAGATATATACAGGGGTGGACAAAATAATATAATATAATTGAAATTTCAAGTAAATTTATATCAATATGGGGTAGGACTGCTCTTTGTACTAATTACAGCTTGAATTCTGCATGAGATCAACTCATACAAAGTTTGAATTGTTTCCAGAGGAATTTTTATCCATTCTTCAGTTAAAACAGTCTCCAAATGTTTTAATGATGATGGTAGAGGATATCGACTCCTCACTTGTTTTTTTTTTTAGAATTAATCATAAATGTTCAATGATGTTCAGATCTGGAGACTGAGGTGACCAGATAAGATGTTCTACTTCACTAGAATGTTCCTCATGTCATTCAACTACAACTTTAGCAGTATGAAAAGGTGCATTATCATCCTAAAAGATGGCATTTTCCTTCAGAAACAGTTCTTGAACCATAGGATAAAGTTGATCAATTGAAATTCTCCAATAGTCTTGACTACTGATTTTAGTAAACTTAATTAAACTAATTACTAATTAATTACTAAATTTAGTAAACTTAATTAAATAATATCTGTAAAATTTCTTTTTAAGCAAAAAATGAAGTACTACTACTGTTAATGAGATGAGGTAGTATTTACATTATTTACATTGTCTGAACTGCTGTCTTTATCTTTATTGCCATGTGTACAACACATGGCCTAGTGGATATAGATGTACGTTAGTTCCAGTGACTTGACCCAAAAAGTTGTGTCTGGCTACAGCAGTCATGGACAAAAAAATGTTTTGAGTTGAGCTCAAGGTAGATAACTACATGACATCTGGAGGTGGCATCACACATGAAATGAGAATGATCTACCCCAATAATTGAAATAAAGGATTCAATTCAAAATTCCTAGCTCCTGAAGAAGGCTGGAGTGTACAATGGCTGAAACATTGTAAATATAGCAATAAATATAAGGGCAACAATCCGAACAATGTAAACAATGTACTAATATTAATTCAACAAACATGAAAATATGCAATCTTTTGACAGTTTAATCAAATTTTCCAAATTATGCTATTATTGTACTCAGTGTTTCCATTATTTTGTCCACCCTGTGTGTGTGTGTGTGTGCGTGTATATATATACACTACCGGCCATAATTATAAGGCCACCCCAGTTTAAAAAAAAATAAATGATGTATTTCATACTATTTTTAGTATTTAAATGAAAATAGAATGGTTCTTTTGCTATTATTACTTTGCAAAATTTTACAAAGCAGCCAGGAAGCCTTTGCTTCAGCCAGCCAATAAGAAGAAGAGACTAGCATGGGGAAGAGAGCACAAAAACTGGACACCAGAACAGTTCATTTGATGCAGATGTTATCGTGCAGTATTAACAAAAGAACCGTTCTATATTCATTTAGAATTATCCACATGGCAATAAATACTAAAAATAGTATGAAATACATAATTTAAAAAAAACAAACTGGGGTGGCCAAATAACTATGGCCGCTAGTGTGTGTGTGTGTGTGCATATATATATATATATATATATATATATATATATATATATATATATATAAAAATAAAAATATCGTAAATAATCAGCCTGGTAGAAATAAATATATATACTGTTTGATTATAAAACAGAATATCTGCTTAAATATGAGTATCGATCAAAAATAATGTTCAAACAAATCATTTCAAATTGTTGGTTGTTTAAAGACCATTTTGTTAATCTTTGTTAATTTCCGTAATATATATACTGCATATTTGGTCAGCAATCTCGCTTTTATGCAGGTTTCATGAAAAATGACAGACAACATGTGATGTTTAAGTTTTTTATGTAATTTTTTATGTGATCATATGATTTTTTTCTTCTGAGGACATAATTCATGTAAAAATTGTCCAAATGTCTTGTTTATCTGAGCACTTTCGGCTAAAAACCATTCAGATAAACAAAACATTTTGACAATATATATATATACTTCACAGCCAAACATGAGGATATTTATTATATCCTCATGTTTGGCTGTGAAAAAATAACATCCTTGAAAATGGCTAGCAAAGTGGCTGAAAGCACTTGGAAAGTTGAATATTATGAGACATTTTTATACTCTTTATCTCCATAAAAAATAAGCATGTAAGAATACTGAAAAAATTAAATAAAAAATTAATAAAATTTTCCTTGTCAGTTGTTTCTAATGAAACAAACGCCATTTCAGTCGGGTTTCAATCCTGGGTAAAAAAGCAATCGGAGTCTAACTGTACTGATGAGCTGTGATACGGCGAAACAGATCTGTCTGCGGATGGCAATATATATATATATATATATATATATATATAGATATATTTAGTATTTCAAGGCAGCAAGTAATTTTCTAGACATATGCTATTAAATATAAGAGACAATGAATGTCTATTATGTTTAATCATGAGCCGTTCTAAACGTCGTATTTTTGCTTTAATTTCAGTTGAAAATAAAGACAAAAATTCTCCAACATTTGGATAATTATTTATTGGTTTTCTTCTAAGCTTTCGGCTCACATGAGCCATCTTCAGAGAGGTAGTTTAAACTGAAATATTATAAAATCCACCATCACCGACGATTTTATTTTGTGTTGACATAAAACTCCGCTTGGCAACGGCAATAGTTACCAAAAATAATAAACGCAGTTCTTAAGTTTGCGATGCGGTTTTATGACGTCACACCGCGGGATAGCGCGAAATGACAACAAAACCATCTAGTCAAATGCAATGTAATATGTTATTTTCTGTTTTAAAGTTGATTTTTAAGTTGATTTTATTGAGTGTTGGTTGTTTTGATTTGATGTACATGGCCTCCAATATCTGCAGGTTCCTCTTACTGTGTGTATGAGTAAGGATCACCGTATTGTTGACCAAAATCTGTCTGATATTACCTACATGTTTATGTTTTTCAGAGAAATGTTGTTTAATAGTACTCTGATCAGAAAGATGACATGTAAGTCTACGGGAGAGCGTGGTTGTGGTAAAACCAATATATATACTAGGTTTTTGATTAGTATCAGAGATGCAATCTCTGAATGGGCATGTAAATTGGTACACTACATTGGTTTTTTGTAAAGAATTTAGTTTAGTGCCTGTTGGTTTATTATAGACTATGAGGTCAATTGTTTTAAACTTTTTATAATATATAATGAGTTTAATTTGATTATTACTTTTGACTGGTTTAACATTTCTACGTATTATGTTTTTGAGAGTTTTTTCATCTTGTTTATAATTATTATGTATTTGGTTGCAATAGTATAAGTTAATAGTGTTATGTTTATTTTGATGTAAACCATTATTATTAATATTATCATTATTGTTAGAGCTATTGTTAAGTTTGTTGAGATACATTTTAATTTGTTGATCAATAACGGAGTTAGGAAATCCATTATTGACTAGTGTTTGCTTAATGTTGTGTAATTCTTTATAAAATATAGATTTGGAAGAAGATATCATTTGTGTGCATTGAAGTAAGTTTTTTATAACAGCTAACTTATATCGTTGGGGGCATTCACTATTATAATTAAGAAAACACGAATTTATGCTAGTTGGTTTCCTATATAGAGAAGTAGTAAATTTATGTGTGCTAGCATCAATGAATACATCAAGGAATGGGAGTTTGTTATTAATATTAAGTTCTAATGTAAATTTGAGGACGGAGTGACTTTCAAATTTGTTTTTAAGATATTTAATTTGATCGATATTCTTAGCTAAAACAAAGATGTCATCTATATATCTTACATATATAGAGGGTTTATTGTTGTCATTAATTATTTTATTTTCTAGATTTGCCATATAATAATTAGAAAAGAGGGGACCTAAAGGAGATCCTATCGCAATACCATCTATTTGTGTATAAATATTGCCTAAGGAATCGTGAAAGGGTACTTGTGTGGTGCATGCTAATAATAGTTTTTTTAATATAGTGGGTTTAATATTGATTGATGGGAGAGTAACATGGTTGTATACATCACGGATAATGATGTCAATTGTTTCCTGGATGGGAACATTTGTGAATAAGTTTTGGACATCCAAAGATATTCCTGAGTGATATTCCTGTCTGTTTAAAATAACAAATGTATTGGTTTTATCGGCACGTCGGATAACAATATTTTTGTTATTTTTGAGATGTGTGGCTGCTTTTATGAGAGGCATATTTATAATATCATTAGGATTTTTATGGTAACGGTGTTTGATTGATTCAGCTTTGAGTAATTCTTTTAAGCCTACCTGTGTAGTAATATGGTTGTCCTGTTCGAGTTGAAGTATTTGTTGGTATAAAGCAACTCGAACAGGACAACCATATTACTACACAGGTAGGCTTAAAAGAATTACTCAAAGCTGAATCAATCAAACACCGTTACCATAAAAATCCTAATGATATTATAAATATGCCTCTCATAATATATATATATATATATATATATATATATAAATCATGTTTCGTTTTATATATATATATGGATGACTACTCCTATCTAAAGATGTCTTCCTACTAGGATGGCTACCTAATCCCCATTTCAGATGCTTGTTCAGGCACATTTGTGTTTTGTTCAACACCCACAGAGCCCACATGCTGCTTATACTTTAATTATGCTGAGCAGACCTTAGTTACAGTTTCTGGGAGAAAGTCTGTTATTTAGTGTGATCAACAGTCTGAACAAGGCCAGCATGCTTAAGTCCTCAGTCACGATGACTTGTGACCTCATGCTAGCATAATCATCCACAGCTACCAAAGAGTTATGTATACCCAATTTAACTCACAAGGCCTTACTCATGAGTTGATATAATTTCACTCCAAGCAAGGTAGCATGCTGGGGTTAACTAAGTGCAAAAGAATATAAGAAAAACATTATTAAGGAATGAGAACAATAAAAGAACACTAAGAAGTGTGAGAGAAGAAACTGCTAGCATAGAACTTACACTTACATCCAGCCATTTCAACAGTAAAATGATGAGACTTTGTTGCCAAATTTAGTCATGCACTTAAATTCATAAAATCTAGATACCAAAGAGGGGAGTGATATTTATTTTGAATAATATGAAAATGTGTCACAAGGCCAAAAGAAGGGATAGGGAAGGCTGGTCTTCAGTCTGTCTTATATTAAACTTAGCTAGCCATGATTACTGACCCAAACATACCACTTTATTCCTTACACTAAAACAATGCATTCTTACTTACCATTCTTACTACAGCTACTATAATACCTCAGAGTCTCTATGAAGTCCTAACTAGTTCCCATATGTACAATTTGTCTGTGGTGGGGATAAAAATAACAACATTTAGAGAAAAGTTCATCAGAACAATTACAATGAAAGTATTTATAGAAAAGGAACAGGGATGGCTACATTATGGCAGTGCGAAAGTGACCGAAGCAGAAATATTAATAATATTACAGAAATGGAAAACAAGTATATACCAAAATGACCCCTTAAAAAATTGTAGCTGTGATATTCTTATTTAATTCCAGCTGAAAAAATTGAAATTTAGCAGATAGAATTTTTAAAAAGTCTTAATTCAAGCAGTTTTCTTACAAGTCATTTAATCAGTTATTGGCACTACTTTAGTTGAATGGTCCATTTGTAAAAAAAAAAAAAAAAAAAAAAAAGTGTCAATTCAAGCAGTTATGTCTTACAAGCCATTTAATCAATTACTGGAACTACTTTAGTTGAATGGTCCATTTGTAATAAAAAACAAAACAGGAAAAAATTTGTTTCTTTTTAACAATTTTTGTAGTTCAGTATTTTGTTAGTCCTTCCTTTATTAAAGACATTTGTCAGAATCAAAAAATATTGATTATTTTTTATCATTTTACAAGTGGGGGTCCAGTTGGTAATATAAGTACAGTGTCAAATTGATCCCTGACTTCTTAAAATGTTAACTGCACTATGCTTTTGTTTACAAATATTATGTTTGAAACTGTTTACACCACTGATAGGTGTGTACCTTAAAAATAAAGAAAAGGAAATCATTAGTAGTATGTAGTTATCATTGACATAAGCACAGTTTTTTTTTTTATGGATTGATTCCTTTTTTATGGCTTATCAACCATTTGCATGTTACTTAAAGCCAGAAAATATTTTTTAGATGGCAAGAAGTTTTTTTTAAGATAATAATGATTTAGTGATCTCTGTCTTACTAATTAACCCATAGCTGGGAGAGAAGAGGTGGATTCATACCTCATCAGAATTTTATAAACAAACAAAAAATTATTATGTGAATATAAAGTGAGGGATAAAATCTTTATCACAATTAATACATAAACTGATCCCTCACTTTGCAACCAATGCAGTTTTTTTTTATTTTTTTTTTATAATAATGATTTAGTGATACAAGTCTACTAATTAACCAATAGCTAGGAGAGAAGAGGTGGATTCATACCTAATCAGAATTTTATAAACAAACAAGAAATTATAATGTGGATATAAATGGGGAATCATTTCATTATTACAATCAATAAATAAACTAATCCCTCATTTTATGGCCATAATAGTTTCTATATATTGATATTCCAGAGAATGTAAATCAACCTAAAAGACATGCCTGTGTAGCTACTTAGTATTTGATGGATTTATTCTTTACAGCTTATCAACCCTTTATCTAAAACCAGAAAATATTTTTTAAATTGTAAGAATCTTTTTTTTTTTAAAGATAAGAATGATTTAGTGATGCAAATCTTATTAATAAACCCATAGCTGGGGAGAGAAGAGGTGGATTCATACCTAATCAGAATTTGATAACAAGAAATTATAATGTGGATATAAAGTGTGTGTGTGTGGGGGGGGGGGGGGGGGGCAATTCTATATCACAATCAATATATAAACTGATCCCTCACTTTGTGGTCATGACTGTTTTCGTATTTCAATGAATGTAAATAAATCTAAAAGACATGCCAGTGTAGCAAAGTTAGTATTCGATTGTTGTGTACATATATAGGGGTAATCTTTTAGAAACATTTTTCCATCATTTATTTTCATCATTTATTTACGTCTCACCTGCTCTTCTCGACAATGCTAAAAATGAACTTCACTAAAGCTTATGTAAAGTTAGATTGATTCATTTCTTATCAACACTTTGCAGGTTACTTAGAGTCAAAAAATATTTTTAAATTATAAATTTTTTTTTTGTTTGAGACAGTCACATGACTAACATTGAGGTGTTGGAGAGGATGGAAATGAGGAAACTCATAATTAACATAATGAAGAGACAGATGAGATTTCTGGGACATGCAATGAGGAAGGAGGGCCTGGAGAATTTAATACTCACAGGACAGATAGAGGAGAAGAGAGACAGGAGAAAACAGCACAAGACCTACTTGATAGGCCTGAGCAAATGAGTAGCAGAGCGAGATACCAAGAGGAAAGATTTTGAGAGCGACAAGAGACAGAGCCAAGTGGAAATCCATGATCATTTATGTCCTGGAGAGAAATGACACAAGAAGAAGATACAATTCTTACTAATTAATCCATAGCTGGGGGAGAAGAGGTGGATTCAAACTTAATCATTATTTGATAAACAAACAAAAAGTTATTTTAGATATAAAGTGGTTGTTGGTGGGGGGGAAGGGTTTTAATATTGCAATCATTATATAAACTGATCCCTCACTTTATAGCCATGGCAGTTTCTACACAATTTATATTCCAGAGAATGTAAATAAATCTAAAAGACATGCCTGTGGAGCTAATCAGTATTTGATTGATTGATTTGTTTTCTATTTGTTTTCTAATCTGGAAATAGTGGGGGATCGATTGTATTTTACAATCAGTATATAAACTGATCCCTCACTTAGTGGCCATGGTAGTTTCGATACAATTTATATTTCAGAGAATGTAAATAAAACTAAAAGACACACCTGTGTAGCTAACCAGTATTAAGTGGATTGCTTTTTTATCTTATTTTGGAAATAATAATAGTTTAGTGATACAAGACTTACTAATTAACCCATAGCTGGGGGAAGTAGAGGTTGACTCAGACTTAATTAGAATTTGATAAAGAAACAAGAAATTATGGACATAAGGTGGAGATCACTTCTGTATTACGTCAACTGACAAACTGAACCCTCACTTTCTGGCCATAGTAATTTCTATATATTTCAATTCAGAAGATAAAAATAAATACATACATGTAGAGCTAACAATATTTGATTGATTCGTTTTCTATGGCTTACCAATTTTTTGCAGGTTATTTAAAGCCAGAAACTATTTTTACATTGTCAGATATTTTTTTTAAATCATTTGAAATCATGATTTTAGTGTTACAATTCTTATTAATTAAGAAATAGTGGATTAATACCTTACCCAAGGGTATTGCATGTTGAGGAATATAACAAACCCAACTTGAATTGGGACATAGCTCTCCGATGAACAACTGGAATTTGAACTCGGCTAGTTGATTAAAAATTTCTGTTATTCATTACACCATAGAGAAACTTTCCTACCAGTCATCAGCATGGCTGATGGCAGTCTCTTTGAGAGCAACACACTGCAGCTCCTTAGTTCACAGGAGAAGTGATGGATTCATGCCTTTCCCAAAGGATATTTGCACAAAAGTGAATATAACAAACCCAAGAGGAATTGGAACTCAGCTCTCTGATTATCAATTGTGAACCATTATCCAATACACCACCTGCACAGCCAAGCTAACAGCACCTGGTATTCCCAAAAACCCTAGGTACTGACCAGACTCAACATTGCTTAACAGTATAGAAACAGGTCTTTCAATGTAATATGGCCATAAACCCACACAGTTTCTAAATAAACCTCTTTAAAAAGTCAGGGATCGATTTAACACTATTTTATAAACAGGAACGTCACGTCTAAAATGATAACACATCAATATTCATTTTTTTTTGTCTATACTTCTGAGATGAGATAGTATTTACATTGTTCAGACTGTTGTCCTCATCTTTAATGCCATGTTTACAATGTTTTGGCCATTGTACACTCCAGCCTTCTTCAGGTACTAAGAATTTTGAATTGAACCCTTTATTTCGATCACTGGATTATATCATTTTCATTCCATATGCAATGCCACTTCTGGCAGCCATGTAGTTATCTTCCTTTAACTCAACTCTCTGAGTTATTTGTTCATGACTGCCGTATTTTTTTATTCTGATGTGTGTTGTGGTAAAGAAACATCAAATGTCTACTAATCAACAAAAATTTCCACCAAAATCATCTCCTACACTTTTTTTAATGAGCTGACCAGTTAAGTAATAATAAAGGATAACCAAGTTCATGACTTACTTGTTCTGTAGTGCTATAATTTGTCGTTCATCTACTTTGAGGTCACCTGTATCAAATATCAAATAAAGATAAAAATTTAAATGGTTGACAGACATGTTTAAGGCAAGAATGAAACATCAATATTGTATTTAACTCTGTCTTTTTTGTTTTTCTTAATCATTTCACCCCAAATAAGGCAATAAAGCCACTAAGATGCAGTGGGGGGGGGGTTTACTGAGTGTAAGAGAATATGAGAAAAAAAAGAAAACATTATTAAAGTGTTGTGGAGATCAACACACCTCTCTAGAATATGACTCAGACTCATTCAAATAGCATATATACTGACACCGAGTGAATTTGAGTTTTGTTTAAGGCATATCAACCTCTGTGGGTTATTTAATGCCAAAAAGGTGGCATTTTAAGGTATTTTTTTTAATGCTCGGTTATAGTGAGAAGGTTGATTTAGTCATATTTTGATAATTTTTTTTTTCAAGAAAATTGAATATGTCTTCTAGTTTTGTATACAAAAATGCATTGCTGGTAATAATTTTTTTCCTTCAAAAATATATTATGGCATTTTTTCTCCTTCAAAAATGTGTTATGATTAATTTTTTTTCTTCAAAAATGTATATTTTTCTATAAAAGTTTATTTTTATTTATATATTTCTATAAAAGTGTATTTTTATACTTTCATAGTGTTCTGACCTCAGTTTTGGGGGTTAACTATTTACCCATAGCTGAGACCCTAACGGGTGCTACCACTCCAGGTCAGGGTGTACCTGGAAACAACAGCAATTAAGAGGTGGTTCCATGCTTCTCACGACCTCCCAATCAGAGGCATTGCTGGCAGATGCAGTTTACAGTCATACCCAGGATCAGACTGACACCAAGAATTGTCAGCTAAGTGTCCTTACTACAGAATTCAGTAAGATTATTTGACTACAAGCAGTGAGGATTTGAATACACATGTAAAAAAATTTCCCTCACTTAGCATAAATAACTAGCAAAAAAACAAAATTCAAAATTAATGGAAAAGAATTTATATCTATTCATAAAGTGACATAGAAGTCAAGGGTGTATGACATACTGTTATTAGAAAAAAAATTCTTCACAGTTAATGACAACTTGTACAAAAATAATACACTATGGAAGAATTGAAGACAATTACTCAGCAACTATTACAACAAATGCAGTGAGAGTGAATATCAAGAACAGTTGAAGGCAATACCGGAAAAGCAACAAACAGAAAATGTGTCAATTTAATTTTCACCAGACTTAGTTGCTAACTCAATTACTGAATCTAATTACATCCAAGAAAAAAACATTACATTCCTATTGTACTTCAGACAATATGAGGTCGTTTTCAAAGAAAAATGTCAAAAATGGTCAGATGAAAAGCAAGTATATCTTCTCTTATGAAAATTGTACCCTGTTGAACATGGAAAATATCTGAATTTCATTTTGCCAAATACTCCAGAAAAAGTGTCATTTAACAAAATAGTGTCGATATTGTCAAAAATTTTTGGTGAAAAGAATTCATATTTATATACACATTGACAGTTCAGGAATCTTACTAAGGATGAAGATTTTGTCACATATGCCAGTAAAGTCAACTGTGAGTGTGAGAAATTGAAACTGGACGAACTATCCCTAGACAAATTTAAATGTTTAATCTTTATTAAAGGTCTAACATGAAACAACAATACAGAAATATGTTCTTGAAGCTTTACAAAACTTGAACACGATTCAAATTTAACAACACAAACTGTTACAAAAGAGTGCCAAAAACACTGTCATGATACAGTGAAAATCAAACAAAATTGTATGCCAGAAGTACAAGTAGTTTGAAAAAGACAGTAGTACCAAAAGAAAAAATCCAAAATATAAATACTGCCAAACTTAACCCGTGCTATAGCTGTGGTATGCGTCATTTCGGAAAGAACTTGTACAGTGTGTCGGCCATGCCTGGTACAAGGCCACTTCCAAACATAACCGACAATCCCCGCATTTAAAGATATTGTAATATAACAATCTGGCCCCACCCGAGAAGAAGGCTGTTGCAAGCGGGGTTGTTTTCCGGTCGTTGAAAGGAACGGATGTTTGTTTGACCTTATTTCCGGCAGTAGCGGAAATGGCTACAAAAGGCAGACAGAACAGGTGTCTCTGAGAATTACGTGGGCGTGCGTGGGCGAGGCAAAATCCGGAAGTACCGGTTTGGAGATTATAAAAAGACCTCGGCGCACGAATTTCAGACAGAGAGACACAGACAGAGGCAGACGAGAGAGCCAGACCAGACCAGAGGAGCAACAGATACGACGACCCCCCCATCAACCCGTCAACCCCTTAGAAGCGCGCTCTCTCACTTTCTGTCCCTAGGCTACACGGTTCATCGTCACTAATAAAAAAGATCACTTTATATTTTTATATATATGCGTGTTTGTTGTTTGTCGCTATATAACAATATCATTAAGTTGTAAAAAAAAATTAGTGGAATTTTGTTTGCTGAACATTAGCATAAATGTGCAAGAAGAAAATGTTTAGAGAAAATGTATATAATTGATCTGCAAAGTGAAATGTAAGTATTTAAAATGTCCCACAGAAGTTTAGAGTTCATGGTTGATAGTAGCAGAATGTAAAGTCTTATGTTCCTTTCCCTTTTTTGGTAGGTTGGCGACAGGATAAAAAAGATGAAACAAATAAAGATATTGTACTTAACACAGAAGTTGGAGTGTACTGTTGCTATTGTTGTTGTTTTCTTTGGCAATGTGGAGTAAAAACAAAGAAAAGAAAATTTTGAAGAAGAGGTAGAATGAATATATGTCAATGCAATATGACCTCGGTTTGAAGTTTCTGACTATCCTGACCAGTCACAGAACATGGTTTAAATAGTGAAATTTATCATATGACCAGCTCCAGCAGGCATTTTCTTTATTTAGGTGTGAAAAAAAATTTGACTGGTGTCATATATCAATTTTCTATTTTCTATCTAACCAGGATCCAGAATTTTACTTTTCATACTGACTTGTGAAATTTGCTTTGGTCTGGGTTTTTTCAAAATGCTTTTGTCATTTGATTCCAATTTTGCAGGTGTGTAATTTTACTTTGTTTTAGTTAACTGTTGGACGATATAGGATTTGTATCTGACTGACCAATTAAAACTAAAAAATAAAGCTACTGCAAGTCAAAAAGCAAAAGAAATAGACAAATGAATTTGCTGAAAATAGTGCTACCATCTAAAAATATTGAAAATTTAAAATAACAGAAAATCATTGATGGACAAACTTGGAACAGAATTGGCAGGCCAAACTTGGAAAACACTGACAAAAGTTGCAAGATGAATATCGGGCAAGAAATTAATTTTTCTTGGGAAAATTATGCGTAACATTGCTCTTGTGGGTAGTTCTAAAAAGGCAGATGTTTATGTTTTAAAAAATTCCAATGTGAATCTGCTAGGTGTGGATTGGTTAGAATTATTTAAAGTATGGAATTAGCCAATTAATTCATTCGGTGGAAAAATTAATTGTTCATCTGAGAAAAAGATTACACTGAGAAAGCTAAAAAAATAAATTCATGAATATTTTCTCGGGAATTGCAAAAATGTACAAAGTAAAAGGTATTTTTCAAATTAAAAGAAAATGAAATACCAGTTTTTAAGCTTAAAAGAAAGATGCCCTTTACTGTGTTGGAGTCTATCAACACTGAACTTGATAGTTTAGAACACAAAGGAGTTACTGAAAAAGTAGATTGTTCAGAATGGGCCATGCCAGAGATTTATATTAGAAAGAAAAATAATAAGATTCATTTATATGCAGATTTTTTGACTGGTTTGAATGACTGCCTCCTACTACATGTATATCTCCTACCAACTCCAGAGGATATATTTGCCAAATTAAGTAAATTCTTTTCAAAAATTGACCTATCTGAGGCATATCTTCAAACTGAAGTGGTTGAAGAATGCCAGAAGTATATGGCTATTAATACACATAAAATACTCTACAAGTATAACCTCCCATTAGCATGGGACAGGCTAGCCTCCCAGAGAGTAAAATACTACGCCTCCTTGGCCTTACACTCTCGGCGGACCTCAAATGGAATGACTATATTGAATCCATTGCCAAATCTGCTGCTATGAAAGTCGGCTCTCTGTGCAGGGCCCGGAAATTTTTCCCACCTGAAACTATTCTGCACATATACAAATCTACCATCCGCCCGTGTATTGAATATTGCTGCCATATCTGGTCGAGTGCCCCTGCTGCTCTCCTTGGGCTTCTTGACAAAATACAAAGGAGGATCTGTAACGTGGTTGATACTGACTTGGCAGACCGGCTGCAGCCGCTCTCACACCGGCGTGATGTAGCTTCCCTGTGCCTCTTCTACAAGTACTTTCATGGCTTCTGCTCCGATGAGCTTAGATCACTGGTGCCGCCCAAGCACGAATTTACACGAGATACTAGATTAGCAACTAGGTCCCACCCTCTTACAGTTAAACAAATAAGATGTAACCGTAAATTCTACTCCAACAGCTTCTTTTCTCGCGCTTCCCGCCTGTGGAACTCCCTTCCACAACTCTGCTTTCCCGACAGTTACAATCTCCAGGTGTTTAAATGTAGGGTCAATAGATACCTCCTATCACACTAACTCCCAACTATTCTCACAACACTCTCATCTACCCAACCCTCATTCTCGGTATCCTCACCCGCCTATCAACCACCCTCTGTTATTTCCTATATTTAACCAGCCTTTCTCCACTCTACGTAGCCCCCTGCACAGTAGTGGCAGTGACATGCCTTGCTCGGGGTGAAACGCTTATAAAAAAAAAAAAAAAAAAAAAAGTTTAGAAGATTACCCTTGGGTGTAAAAGTAGTCCCAAGTATTTTTCAGCAAATAATGGATATGACGTTGACTGGATTAGACAGTACCATCACTTGCATAGATGACGTACTTATAAACTATGAAAACACAGCACATAAAACTGATTCTGCAAGTATTTCAGAAACTGCATTATTACGGTTTCAAACTCAGTGAACAAAAACATCAGTTTTTTATTGATAAGATTAAATATTTAGGTCAGATAGTCAACAAAAAGGAAGAAGACCAGATCCCGCTAGAGCAAGTGTAATTAAAGACATGCCTCCCCCAACAAATGTAGTGATCCGACAGTTATTTAAAGATAAAAAAATATTTTAGATTGTAAAAATCTTTTGGAGATAATAAGGATTTATTGATACAAATCTTACTCATTAACCCATAACTTGGGGAAGAAGTGGTCGATTCATACCTTTCCCAAGAGTATTTGCATGTACGTTCTAGGCACGACAATAAACTACATCTGGCAGCAAGGGGATCAGGAGATTGGAGGTTTTGAGAAACATGAGAGCACCTTTTAACTGCTGTTGTTCCCAGGTTTACCCAGACACAGGACAGTAGCACCTGTCAGGGTCCCAGCTATGGGCAAATAGTGCCCCCACCACAAAAACAAAACAAAACAAAAACAAACTGTTTATGCTGGGTAATTGTCTTTATCTTTGGATAGTAACTTATCTAAGAGAAGGAAATCTCTGAAATAAAAACCTTTATACCTCTCTGTGTAGAAAAGGGTAGGCTGAACTCTTTAACCTTGGTAAGAAATCTTCTTAGAGATGGTGACTCAATAAAAACACTGAGTTTCCAGTCTCCTAAACTGGCTGGTGTGAGTAAGGGCATACAGATGTAAAACTCTCTCTAATATTTCATGATGGTTCAATTACATATGACAGGTGGACCATATAAAACATGGATCCAGCTTATCAAAGGCAATTTAATGAAGTTGAGATTACAGTCAGGCCTCACACAAAACTGGGCGGCCTGAAAAAGAGCCATCAAAACCCCGTTCAACTCAGGCTAGCATGGAAACAGACATTAAATGATGATGATGAAGTAAATATAACAAACCCAATTGGAATTGGAACTCAACTCTCCAATTAACAATTTTAAGCCATTACACCACCAATGTATCCAAACTTAGAGCACCTGGTTACCCCAAGCAGTTATCCATCTCAGAACTAAACAGATTTGATGTTGCTTAACTTTGTATAGGAATCAATGTTTAAACAGGATATGGCTATAAGCCTACTTTAGAATTATTGTTACCCTTGTCATTTCTGGTTTTGATCATTTCCAAAATAATTTTTGATTTAGTTGTAATTAGCTTAATATAAATTCATATCTTTCCCAAGGGTATTTGCATGTAAGTCCTAGGTATGATGGTAAACTACATCTGGCAGCAAGGCCTTTGATTGGTGGTTTTGAGAAACATGGAACCACCTCTTAATTGCTATTGTTCCCAGGTCTACCTGTGACCCAGGGTGGTAGCACCTGTCAGGTTCACAGTTATGGGTAAATAGTGACCCGCCATTTAAAAAAAACAAAACAAAATAGTATTATACTGACCAATGATTTTTAGGGAGTCCGTTCCAACTGGGACTGATAACGGTTTATTATGGTCAACTTGATGCAATTTACTAAAATACAAAAGAAAAAAGTCATTATTAAAAAATATTTCAAGCAATTAAAATTAACCTTGAAAGAACAACTTGTCCTATTGAATTATTCAGACTTATATTCTAAACATTTTGAGGGGAGGAGAGGGGTTGCTGCATACGCTAACCATTTTGGAGTGTCAATTTTATTTCTCAATTACTGAACTGTTCTGACTGGACCAGCAAACCTCAACATCTCAAAAATAATAGTCAGTCACTTAAGTGTCATATGTGATACATACTTGGATGATCATGTCACTTTCAATTCATGACTGACTAAGCAATGGACTCTTCTGCAGTAGGTTACTATTTCTTTCTGTGGTAGACTGGTTACCAACCAAGGCTACAGAAGTCAATCTATCCTACTATTTAACCTATAGATAGAAGGAAAAGAGATATACTCATAACTTTCCCAAGGGTATATATGCATAAGTGAATGCAATGAACTCAACTAGAATTTGAACTCAGCTCTCTGATTTCCCATTCCAAGCCAATATCCATGACACCACAACACACAAAAATAATAACCAGTTCTAAAAATGAACAAAATAAAGTTAGCAGATATCATCTTTGAAATCCCCTAATGTATATTGCTTAAAATGGGTAACTGAACCTCACCTTGCAGTGAAGTATTTCATAGCTGAGAGGTTTAAAGCACACCTGGCTTGAAGTTCATTTCATAGCCTATTCTATATTCAATTTCCATTTCTCATATTAAATGTGTTATAACTGATCCATATACTGAGCTATTCCTCCTTCTGAATTTTTATGACGAATTGAGGATAGGTGTCTGTAATAACCACCCAGAGGTATGATGAAACTTAAGAAAGCTTTGTTGAGCTTGAATAGGGAGGCAGGGTTAGATTGCTTATTTAAATAGGGTGTTCCATTAAGACGGCTCAAAATCAGCAGTAAATAAAACAGTGTTATTGGTGAAATTTTATTGATTTCACTATTGTAAGTTGCGTAATAACTCGTTTACAAATGAATATATATATATATATATATATATATATATATATATATATATATATATATATTTAATTTCCACATTATTTCCACAACCTAGGTTTCGGCTCTTTGATATCTTCAGGTGATTTATAATAACTGATTTTCCAACATTTTTCAAATGTACAGAAGGGATTTTTACAAACACGCAACTGGAATATTTTGAAAACTGAAAATTTTCAAAATTAGGGAGGAATTACTTAAGGATTTGAAAACATTTATAGGTGTGATTACAACTGGACATTACTTTTGATCTTTTGTTCAGTATTTTTTTTGTTCTAGACACAATCTGCAGATATCACCACTGTTGTTTGGTTTGTTTTTTTTTTACTTCACTCCAAGTGATATCGGAGTCTTTTTAATGTTTTCCAGTTTAAATGTAGTTTTGTTATTATTCTAAAATTTTCAGTTTTCAAAATATTCCAGTTGCGTGTTTGTAAAAATCCCTTCTGTACATTTGAAAAATGTTGGAAAATCAGTTATTATAAATCACCTGAAGATATCAAAGAGCTGAAACCTAGGTTGTGGAAATAATGTGGAAATTAAATATATATATATATATATATATATTCATTTGTAAACGAGTTATTACGCAACTTACAATAGTGAAATCAATAAAATTTCACCAATAACACTGTTTTATTTACTGCTGATTTTGAGCCGTCTTAATGGAACACAAAGAAATACAAAAAAAGATAAAGAAAGAAATCACCAAATGTTACAAAAAAAGCACCAGATTTCTATATAGAAAATATTAATGAAGAAGCAAAACAGGATCCCAGACAAGTTGGGTTTAAGTAACAGGATACAAATTTTGATCGGCAAACAAGCTTGCCTAATGATAAAAGACTATAAAGATAATTTTTTTAGTAGCCCCTCATATAACTCCAACAAAGACTGAATTAGGTAAGATAAGCCATCATATATTAAAAAAACATATGACTTACTGAGGGTTGCTACTCTAGCCAATCAGTGAAAAGGCACAAATGATTGTATTTCTTGATTTCAAAAAATTAAAAACAAAAATATACTTTCATAAATTATGACATAAAAAACTTTTACCCGGCAATAACTGAAAAAGGGTTGATGAATGCATTAGATTTCAGTAAATAGTATGTAGATATACCATCCGATCATATGAATATAATACTACATTATCGAAATCCATACTTTTTCGCAATGATGAAACATGGATAAAAAAAAAGTATATTTGATGTACCACAAGACTCGCCTGACAGAGCTGAAATTTCAGAATTAATAGAACTATATATTCTAAACAAAATTAATGAAATAATCTACATAGGCAACTACAGATTGTACAGAGATGACGGATTAATGATAGCACCATTAGAGAAAATGACAAAATAAAAAAAATACTTTTCAAACTCTTCAAAAACCTCGATTTTCAAATAGAAGTCGGAACAAATAAAAAATTTTCCAATGTTTAGATATTTAATCTACAAACTGGTAGTGTCTCTCCATATATGAAGACAAACACAACTTTAAGCACTAGATCTGACCATTTGACCAGCATAATCAAAGACAGCTCTAAGAGAATAGAACACAGACTAGCAAAAACTTTTTCCCACAATACAATCTTTGATGAAAAGAAAAAGCTTATGAAAAGGCCTTAAATGATTCTGGCTATAAAAGCAAACTAGAATACAAACCTCAGTCAATATAAAACATAATACTAGAAATCAAAACATTATTTGGTTCCACCCACTGTTTAACTTAGAAGAAAAATCCAAAAGAGGGCAAATATTTTTTAACTTAATTAATAAACACTTCCCAAAAAAACTAAGAATTAAATATAATTTTCAATAGGAATTCAATCACATTGAGCTATATCTGTACTAGTAAATTAGAAAACTACATAAATGTGTGTTATGGTGTAATGGATATCAGCTTGCAAACAGAAACTGAGGAGCCGAGTTCAAATTCCAGTTGAATTCCTTGCATTCACTTACGCGCAAATACCCTTGAAAAAGGTATTAATCCCTCTCTTCCTTCCAGTTATGGGTTAAATAACAGGACAGATTTGGTTGACAACCAGTCTACCACAGAAAGCAATGGCAACCTACTGTGGGATAATCCTCTGCCCAATCAGTCATATCTCTTTCGAGACATGATCACTCAAGCATGTATCACGTATGGCACTTAACTGACTGACATAAAAACCAAAACATCAGAAACCTAAATAATAACATGCAACATAACATCGCTAATAAATAATGTAATTGTAGGGACAAAAACAAATGACCATTTACCAGACTTTGTAAAACAGAAGGGGTTATTCTCTTGTGTTGTTTTTGAAAAAGGAGCATTCATTCCAAGCCCTTTTGCACACGACTGGAATTCATGTGAGCATCTATTTTTAAAAAGCTTTCAACACTCCGTTTCCACTCTTAAATAATGTAAGATGGTAGGAGAAAAATGTTTGATATATAGTGCCTCAAATAGCAAAATGTTTCTGATACTGTGATTTATAAATTCTTGTGTTTTTGATCAGAATTTTCTTTAAGGATTCTTGAAGATAAATAAATTTAATAAATATTCTTTATGGCACTTTGGTTTGATAAGTGATATTTAAGATCTCTACTTAAAGAGTTGGTAGTATGTCTAATATAGGTAATTGATTTGTGACAAGAAACACAGTCTTGTACTGTAGATATTGAAATTTTAAATATATATACATATAACTTCAATGCCCAGTACGAGATCAACTAAAAAGCAATTAAGCAGACACCTATACATGCATTCAATAAAAAGAAAACGAATCAATCACAAATAAGACTACTCCAAAAGCAAAATATCAAATTACATCAAGCTCCATATAAATAAGAAAAAAAAATGAGACATGACAGCAGATTGAAAAAAACAGCCCTGATGAGTGACAACAACATAATGAGGTCCTCACAAAACTTCAAAGTCTGCTTTTGTATTACATCTTGATTGAGCACTCTGGAAGAATGTAGACTTTGAAAAAACAGTAGCCACTCAAGCATCTACCCATCGTTCAGTAATGAATTAAAACACTCTTAGCTACTTGTGTATGTTTACATGGGATATCACACACTAAAATTCTGCCTCCTTCTACCAAGTACCCATAGCTCAGAAGTAGAATTGCCGACTGATGTCAATTCAGTCAAGTTTCAATCCTGGCTAAAAGCAATCAGATATCTAACTGTACTGATGAGTTGTGATACAGCAAAACAGATCTGTCTGCAGATGAATATATATATATATATATATATATATATACACACACACACACAAAATAAACAAATCCTGATGTACACCAGAGAAAGAGTGCTCAACATGTAGAGTTTTAATAAAAAGAAATAAAAATTCCCAAAAGTTTTGTGTTTTCTCACATGATCATCATGTAGTTGGCAACAGTTATTTGGAAAAATGTTCATCCAGAGACACAAACCAGAAAATCATTTCACCCCAAGCAAGGTGGGAACTAAGGAGTAGGGGGTTACAGTGAGGGAAAAGACTGGGTATGGTGGGTTTTGAAGAAAGGATAAAAGATGAGTAAGATTAAAGAAGATAGAAGATGGCAGTTGATGCTACATTTAAATTTTTGAAGACTGAAGCTATCAGGGAAGCAATTAAATGAAAAGGGTTTCCACGGGCAGGAAGTACAAGAAAAGAAACTGTTGGAGTAAAAGTGGCAGTTACATTTAACTATTTCAATAGTTGGAGTGGGACCTAAATGCCAATCTAGTAGCATGCTTAAATTCATGTTGTAAGGGCACCAAGAAAAAAAGATCACCGGAGCAGTTGCCATGAAAATATTTGTAAAAAAGATGGAGTAAAGCCATGTCATATTGGTGAGAAAGTGACTGAAGTCAAGATGTCTAGTCAGGATCTATTACAGATTGCAGATCCTTTTTTGGATTTTGTCAAAAACCTTGAGGTGTATAGCAGGAGCACCCGACCAGATACCACAATTCTATTTGATGTACGGACAAATGGTAGCTTTATAAATGTGGAAAAACTGATTCTGATGAGAAAAACTTTCTGGCCCGATACAGAGACCAAATCTTTCTACCAGTAGCTGCATCTATAAGTTCGATGTATTTGTTCCAGTTTAAATCGGTTGAGAAAAGGGAGGCCAACGAGTGTTGCTCTCACGTAGACATGCAGCAGCCATGCTGATGTCTGACAGGAAAGTTTCTCTGGGGTGGTTAAAGGAGAGCAGTTTTGCTTTGGGGGGCATCAAAATTAACAAGCCATTTCCTGCCCCAGTTAACCAATGATTGATGGTCCATTTCAAGAGCAGCAGTCAGGCTTATTTTGTCATCTTTGGCAGATTTCCTACTGCGATGAAAATAAATAGCAGCGTCATCTGCATAGATGCTTACTTAGGAACTGATGACATCAGGAGGATCATTGATATCACGAGAAACATTAGAATCTCAGCAAAGGATCAGACTGCTAAAAGCAAAATAGTACTTAAAAATACCATCCTCTCAAAGTTCGTCATGACAGAGTATATAATATAAATAAAATAAGCAACACCTAAAGGATTCCGCTACAGAAAGTTTGAGTTTTGTTTAATGGCATAGCAACCTCTGTGGGTTATTTAATGCCAAAAAGGTGGGGGTTTTAAGGATTTTTTTAATGTTTGGTTATGGTGAGAAAGTTGACTTAGTCAGATTTTGATGAAAATTTTTTTTTTACTTTCTTTTTTTATTTTAGAAAAAATGTATGGCAGATAATAATTTTTTCCTTTAAAAATGTATTATGGCAATTATTTTTTCTTTCAAAATGTACATTTTCTGATAAAAGTCTATTTTTATGTATATATTTCTATAAAAGTCTATTTTTATACTTTCATAGTGTGTAATATAACAATCTGGCCCCACCCGAGGAAGGCTGATGCAAGCGGGGGCGTTTCCGGTCGTTGAAAGGAACGGATGTTGTTTGACCTTATTTCCGGCAGTAGCGGAAATGGCTACAGAGGCAAACAGAACAGGTGTCTCTGAGGATTACGTGGGCGTGCGTGGGCGAGGCAAAACCGGAAGAAAAAGTCCCGGTTCTGGAAGATTATAAAAAGACCTCGGCACACGGATTCGCCAGTAGAGGAGCAACAGAGATCGGCCGGTGAAGAGAGAGACACAACAGATAAGACTACACTCCCGTCAACCCATTAGAAGCGCGCTCTCTCAATTCTCTGTTCCCTATTCTACACGGTCCATCGTCATTAATAAAAATATAACTTCATATATTTTATATATATATGTGTTTGCTGTTTTGAGACGTAATAATTGGTGCCTAAGTGACTTGCTGTTTTGAGACAACAAAACAGTTAGATGCGAGCTGGTTGCCACGGCGACGATAGAAATTCAACGGACTTAAAACTACCAGATAGAAAGAAAAAAGAAGACGAAAATATATAGCAGCCGCATGACTATAGACATCAGCCAAGGTAAGTGACTCTTTGATTTGATAGTGTGTGTGTTTTCTGCTCGTGTTTATAAGTCTAGTTAGGAAAAAAAATGGAACAGCGTACTTTTGCCGATCTGACCCTAGAATTGAGACATGTGGATTGTTCGGTGTCGAAGGGTAGAACGGAGGGGGTGCGGGACTACATGCAGAGAGTAGTACGCCTAGCGGAGAGCGCATAGGGGGTTGACGGGAGGAATAAAGTTGAGATATTTACCTATCTGTAAGTATAAAACATCTGAGTTAATGATTTATTTTTTTGTGTTAATATTTTACCATATATGTGAAGTGAGTTTACTGGTATGTTGCTTAATTAATCTTACTTTTATTGAGTAAGTGAAATGTAAAATCATGTAAAGGAAGTTTCTTCTACTCTTTAAAGTGGATAATTGGATTAACTTGTTGATAACAATGTTTTCTTTGGTTGTGCAGTGTTAGGTTTTCTTTTTTTTGGATTTCTTTTCAATGACTGTACACTACAATGTTTGTGAATTATGCTTTTGTGCAGGTTCCCATCAATTCAACATCCTCTGTGAATTTTCATTTATGTGACTTGGGAAATATCTTTTGAAGATATATTTCTGAAAACTTTATATTGACACGGATAGACCTGCAGATTCCACAGTTGATCGGAACAAAAAGAAAGAACAACTGAAAAGTCTTGTAGACTTATTGGCTGATATGCTATAGGATTGGGAAAGAAGCAGTGGGAGGATTAACGATAGTTTAAGTGAAATAGTTAGGAAGATACAAACGTGGAAAATTATTAATAGTATCTAAAGCATAAAGTAAATTATTTGTCTCTGGTTCAGTGGTTTGGTCCCCAATTACGCAGAAATTTCCCAATTTTTCAGTGGACACCATGCCGGTAGAATTGCGCGATATGGAGGAGACTCCTATCCGCAAACTAGTAAATACCTTGGAACAGATAGATATGGAAAGATTTAGTGAAGGATATGAAGAACTCCCGAAGAAGTTGACGATAGGAGTCATTGCTGGCATAGTCGGCGTTATGATAATCCTTGGAATAATAGCTAGGAAGCGGATTTTTAAGTGTGAAAGAAGCAACAGTGCTTCGGGAAAGGAAAGGGAGTTATCCGTTGTGAATAGTACTCCGGGGTCAACGGGTGTTCAACACTCAAATGTCTCTGCGTTAAACAGAGAGATGTCAACAAATCAGATATGCTTGGATTCGAATCCAGAGGAAGTAGTTCAGGGAATAGAAAACATTGTACAAACTAAGGAACTACGAGTCACGGGTCCATTTTTTTAGACTAAATTAATATAGATGAAACCTCTAATCCTCCACAAGTAAATTGCATGTGGATTAACGTTGGAATCAGGGTAATTTTCTTCATTTTCTATTGAACATTTCTCGGTCAGACTATGAATGATATGTACTGCAGATAATGGCCATTTTTCTGTGTTCAAACATAGTATGTTTGAAATTAAATTAAATTAAATGAAGTTACATGTGTAACAATAAACTCGAGCAGAAACACGCATGGTGTTGGTCAAAGGTCAAAGGTCATTTACTCGATGTCAGTTTAGAAACTGGGGCGCGGTTACCGCCTATAATCATGTGGTTATGCATTGAGGCGTCTACACTTATGGACAGAGTCGAGAAAGAAAATGAACATTTTTAAGAACTTTGCCCAATTCTGTGAAAATGGATATTAAAAAAAAAAAAAGGGGGGGGGGGAGAAAAAAAAAGGAACAATGAAACATCGAGCTGGTAGAACAATTTTCACGATGGACACGAACATTGTTGGGTTGCCGATGTAGGCTCCTCTATATATTTTTTTGTTGTTTTTTTTGTTTCGGCATGCACATGTTTTGTTGTTTTGGCGTGCACATGTTTTATACAATTGTCGGGCTTGTGTGGCATGGGGAGGAGTGTGAGGGTGTTGCGCTTAAAATGTTCTTAGGTGAACATTTTGGAAAATGGGAGGGCGAGGAATATAACAATCTGGCCCCACCCAAGGAAGGCTGATGCAAGCGGGGGCGTTTCCGGTCGTTGAAAGGAACGGATGTTGTTTGACCTTATTTCCGGCAGTAGCGGAAATGGCTACAGAGGCAAACAGAACAGGTGTCTCTGAGAATTACGTGGGTGTGTGTGGGTGAGGCAAAACCGGAAGAAAAAGTCCCGGTTCTGGAAGATTATATAAAGACCTCGTCACACGGATTCGCCAGTAGAGGAGCAACAGAGATCGGCCGGTGAAGAGAGAGACACAACAGATAAGACTACACTCCTGTCAACCCATTAGAAGCGCGCTCTCTCAATTCTCTGTTCCCTATTCTACACGGTCCATCGTCATTAATAAAAATATAACTTCATATTTTTATATATATGCGTGTTTGTTGTTTGTCGATATATAACAAGTGCTTTGACCCCAGTTTGTGGATTAATTATTTGCCCATAGCTGGGACTCTAACAGGTGCTAGCACTCTGTGTCAGGATGGATCTGAGAACAACAGCAATTAAGAGGTGGTTACATGCTCCTCACAACCTCCTGGATGCAGTTTTATTAATGTATGTCTAGCTTATATTTATTTCATTCATTCATGTATTTATTTAAAGTTTACATTATATTTATTTTCTTTCTATATTTATTTTAATTAGTGCTTAGATGGCAAAGTAAGTATTTATTTATATGCCTACATTTGCCCATTATTTCAGTTTTCTTGTTTAAGAGTATATTTTCATTTTTAAAACTAATTATTGCTAGTTTTTCTTCTAAGAATAATTTACAATTTTTACTGTTAATACTGTATAAGTCTGCTCTTTTATGATTTCCCATTTGATTTTGGTGGGGATATAGTTTTCTTTTTGGCACCATATGTATTTTGTATTGTTGTATATTTTTCATATATGTTTGTTGCAGTGTTTGCATATTTTTCTATTTTCAGACAGGCAACAATGCAGCAGTGTAACTGTTGATCTTGCAACTTAATTCCAAATGGCCCAGCACAGCCAGACAACAATGCTATAACAATGCAGCAGTAAAAGTGTTAATCTCCCAGCCTATTTCAAATAGGCCAGCACAGCCTGACAACAATGCTATAACAATGCAGAAGTAAAAGTGTTAATCTTCCAGCCTATTTCAAATGAGCCAGCACAGTCAGGCAACAATGCTGTAACAATTCTGCAATTAATAAAACTTATACTTAAATAAAATTTATGTAAGTAGATAAACATTATTGGACTAAGAAAAGATTCAAAAATAAATTCTGATATTTGATCATTTCATCAGATTTTGGGGAGTGGCTTGGGTTGAAAATATTTCAGCACCTTTTTGTACATAGGCGATATGCAATTTTTAATCCCTTTAAAGTAAATTGGAATTTAAGCAGTGGCAAGATTAAATGATTTTAGAAAATTCTTTGTCTATAAAATTAGGAACCAGTTCTCTCATCTCTTTTTGTTTCTTTATCTTAACTTTTTCTTGATGGAGATAATTTAAATAATTAAAATAAACAAATTCTGCAAAATTGTCTCATTTTAGTAAATAATGTGCACAAACTGTTTCAAACTCTTGGAATCTCCTCCCTGATTGTAACTTTGTGGTGGTACAAACTAACTTTATTAATGACCTAAAAGAATATTGCCAATCTGTTTGATGGCTAAAAAGCAATTCTTCCAGATAACAGCAATAGAAGTGAGTTCAGTCCTCAATACAAACTGTGCATTTTTAACCAGTAGTGAGTCTTAGATTTTTAAGAAACCAGTGGTGAGACTCAAACTTTCAAAGAACCAATTGTGAGACTTAAACTTTTAAGGATCAGTTACAAGACTTTAGATAGACTAAACTATCGCCCGGTTCACACTCCACCCATGTCTATTGAACAGGTGAAGAGGTTCATCCCTTGTTCCCTGTTTAGGATGCAGTTTCCGGCTTTCTCTTTTCCATTCTTTTTACCCTTATGTAGCCCCCTGCACATCAGTGGCGTTATCGCCTTGCTTGGGGTGATATGATTAAAAAAAAAAAAAAACAGTGGTGAGCGTCAAACATTTAAGAAACCAGTTGTGAGACTCAAATTCTTAAGGAACCAGTGGTGAGCCTCAAATTCTTAAGGAACCAGTGGTGAGCCTCAAACATTTAAGAAACCAGTTGTGAGACTCAAATTGTTAAGGAACCAATAGTGAGCCTCAAACTTTGAAGGTACCAGTGGTGAGACCCAAACATTTCAGGATCAGTGGCAAGACTCAAACTTTTAAGGTGAGATGTCAATTCTTTTTTTTACCCAACTAAATTTTATGTCTATGTATATAGAGGCCAAAGTAATTTAAGAATGTGGTCTGCGAAATTTTCTCATTTAATAAATGATTCATGCAAACCTCTTAAATCCCATCACCGGATCTAGGTGATGACTGTCGATAACAAAACTTTCAGACAATAAGACAATCAAGTAGCAGGGTGTCATTTTCTTTTTTTCTGTTTCATCAATAAAATTACATTTTCATAAATTCCATGAGTAGTGGTCTCTAACAAGTATTAATTAGTTTCCGTTTCACTTTTTTTCATTCTCTTCCTTTTATAACGTTAGTTTTTCATAACATTATTCAGAAGAAAACTTTTGGTAACTCGCTATTAGCAAGTCATAATATTTCAGTCTCTTCATGTAAATCAATGTACTAAACAAATCCTTCAAATAATACACAATAATACTCTCGGAATAATTCTCTCTAGTAATTCACTCAGAAACAATTTCTTCAATGACACAGCACAGAACACTTCTCTCAGTGCTTTATATAAATATTTATTTATATTTATGGTCATGTGATCCCAGTAGCACAATTCATTCAACAGTTACGTTTGTTGTCTGAATATCCGTGCTCGACCACACACATCGGTATGGACACTTTCTTTCTACATAACACTTTCTTTCATTGTTTATTGTCGTAGGAATGTGTGCCTATACAGATGAGAGTTTTACAGCAGATGCCTTTATCAAAGATATTAGCCCTTTCAGTGATCATGGCTGGATTTAAGACTGTCACTAATATCAAAATCCATGTTTTACCTCTCTGCAATTATGGCATCAAAGACATATATATCAAATACTCACGGCAAAGGAATTCCAAATAAATGATGATTCTTTAGGACCTCTACTCTTTTGCTGAGTGATTTGTCTTTATTGCTGAAAAACTGGAAGCAATAGAAAGAATTATGAATAATTTTAATTTCAAAGCAAAATCATTTTTTTCCTCAAAGAATATAAATTCTTCAGCTGTAATTTCTAGGAGTAAGAAACATCATTACTGTGATTAATTATTAATTAAATTAATATTAATTAAATTGATATTAGTTAATCATCAAGAAACCCTCCCAAAACGAACTCTGATGTTTAGCCATTTGGTCAAATTTTCAGAAGTTGTGTAACACTATTTTGGTTGCTGGTAATTAATAATAATGGCTTTTGGGTATAAAAAAACAATATACTGATAAGCTTATCATGAAAAGGGTTAAAGATATAAAGGACAAAACAATTTGTACCCAGGGAATTGAAAATTCTAAAATGAATCAGGTGGCCAGTGAACAACAATACTTAATTTGTGCAATACGCAACATGTTGATAGTTGGTTGATAATACGAGTAGAAATTCCAAATGCCAGTTAACAGGTGAAAAAGTTACTTAAATAATATTTTGACCAAAGAACAAAAAGCCAAGTGTCTTGTGTCTGATTCCGGATGAAAAGGAAATAAAAAACTGACGTGGCAAATCTTCCTGCATAGTTGTCAGAATTGAAAATGAATACTAATTTGTTTTGATAAAAACATATGGCAAAATCTCAACATTTCTACTGAATGATTATTGCCATAATGTGAGCTATAAGATTTTCCTTGAGAAATAGATCCTGGATCAGGGAAAGGAAGAAAGCTCATTGTTTATTCAACTATCAGACCAGAAAGAAGAAAAAAACGTGCGTTTGGAAAAATAGTTGTTTTTAATTAGAAGAAAGATTAAAGAAGGAGGAGGAGCTACCTGCCACACTAAGGAGAGAGAAAGAGCTGTGGGTGGAGTAATGCCTACAACTGTCAACTGAGAAAAGAGGGGAACTTTCAAATTGGGAAATAATTAATTTCTCTAGACCAAAGGTAATGAAGATGACAGGTGGAGAAAATACCAATTTCCTAAACAGCATCATAGCCCCACAAAGGTTTTTGGCAGACACCAATAAATACAAATGCACAAAGCAAATTAAACAGAAGACAATGCATGTAACTAACTGCTGAAGTGAAACTCCAACATCAGCCTTGAGCCAAACCTACCAAATCAGCTAGACTATCTTCACTAAATCTGCAAGTCAAACATCACCAGCTTAATTGAGTGTCACATCTGATTTAGGAACAAATTAGGTTAACAAAAACCTGCATGCTGACAACTACTAATGAACCCTTGTATGCAGTACTCAAGATAAAAATAGTGATATATTTTTTTAAATTACTTCGAGTGTTATTTTTCTACAGTATGTCTTCGCTCTGCTTGGACCAGCCCAATACAAGAATATCTGCGACAAATCAATCTTTGCCTTCTTTCGATCAACCTAATCATAGCCACATTACTAGACATCTTTGGATGACCAGGGAGGGTATAGTACCACATAAGCCTGACACAGAAGGCATTAGTTGGGCAGGCCAAAAACTTTTTAGTCCTCTCATAGTTTCTTTTTTTAAAAAGAGAGTTGACTGTAGTTGGGATCATGGAGTCAATGTGAACAATCCTTTTCTTTACCTGAAAAGTATTGTAATATAACAATCTGGCCCCACCCGAGGAAGGCTGATGCAAGCAAGGGTGTTTCCGGTCGTTGAAAGGAACGGATGTCGTTTGACCTTATTTCCGGCAGCAGCGGAAATAACTACAGAGGCAAACAGAACAGGTGTCTCTGAGAATTACGTGGGCGTGCGTGGGCGAGGCAAAACCGGAAGAAAAAGTCCCGGTTCTGGAAGATTATAAAAAGACCTCGGCACACGGATTCGCCAGTAGAGGAGCAACAGAGATCGGCCGGTGAAGAGAGAGACACAACAGATAAGACTACACTCCCGTCAACCCATTAGAAGCGCGCTCTCTCAATTCTCTGTTCCCTATTCTACACGGTCCATCGTCATTAATAAAAATATAACTTTATATTTTTATATATTTGCGTGTTTGTTGTTTGTCGATATATAACAGTATGTGCCTTGCTAGAGCTAAATACAGTTTTCAATTCAGAGTTTTCCTTCTAGACCGGTTGCCACTTAAGGCTTTAGAATCCAGTCTATTATAATATTTACTCATAGCTGGAGGGGAGAAGAGTTGGATTCATACTTTCCCAAGGGTATTGGCATGTAGGGGAATATAATGAACTTGAGTGGAATTCAAACTCAGCTCTCTACTTTTTCAGAATTTCCTTTTACGATAGACAGGTTTTTTTTTACATTCTACAACCCTTAAAGGAAATGTATAAGTTTTAATAAAGAATTCACCCCAAGGAGATTTGAACAGGGTGTCTACACTAGATAAGAATATTTATGGCAATTCATTACTTTTAAATCAATTTCGCTTGAAACATACAAAAAAACTTTTAAAACAGAAAATACTGAGGATATTTGTCAGAAACAAAGCCGCAATCAGAGAAAGCTTTCCTGAATAAAATAAAAACAACTCAGTCTTTAGTTATAATTCAACAAAGCAATATCTACTCCTGAAGATTTTTCACAAACAGTAATCATTCTATAACTCCTTCCATTTAATAAACAGACACTTTTGCTCCTCAGATGACATATCAACTTCTAAATGGGGCATTCTTCTACATAAGAAAAATTACAAAGTAAAATCCATCTTGCACATACACAAATTTACTATTTGTCGATGCACTGAATACCGTTGCCATATCTGGTTGGGTGTTCCCGCTATTCATCTCAGGGTTCTTAACAAAATCCAAAAGAGGATCTGCAATGTAATTGAACCCTATTTGGCAACTCAGTTTTAGTCACTTACTCTCTCTTTGCTACAAATATTTTCACAGCTTTTACTCTAATGAGATTATCTGCCTGGCGCCCTGTCTACACGGATTTACTCAAACTTCTATATTGGCAACTAGGTCCCACCCTTTTAAAGGTCAAATGTAACTGCCACTTCTACTTGCTGTTTCTTTCCTCGCACTTCCTGCCTGTGGAACTCCCTATTTGCTTCCTTGATAGCTACAATCTCCAAGAGTTTAAGTGTGATCTTTTATCTCCTTGATTCTCATTTTTCTCTCATCCTTTCTTCCACATCCTCCTGTACTTGTTCTTTTCTTCGCTCTTCTTTCATGTAACCCCCTGTAAACCAGTAACAGTACTGCCTTGCTTGGGATGAAACAATTATAAAACAAAAATCAACAAGACACTGAATCAGTCACATTTATGTGAAGAAGTCAAGAGAATGGACTGGTTGAAATATAACAAAGGTAACAACATGAAATCAACTCAAAAAGGTTATGTTATATTGCCAGGGTGGATACGATAGACAGAGAAAGTGTGTTGTGGTATTATTCAGCACAAAATCTGGTACTATATGGATATACCCAGAACAGCACAACAGTTACAATGAGAGACAAGACATAACTTACCACACAGAAAAGAGGGGTTTAGATCACAATGAATATTACTTGAATGACACTCAAATATTATGGCTTGAATGCTACTATTCTTTACTTAAATAGACCATTCTATTATTGAGAGTACTCCAGGGGTGTCAGCCACTCTACAACAGGATAATTTTGGAAAAAAAAAGAAGAAACACCGTTTGAGTTCTGGTCAGATTTTACAAAAGCTTACCTGAAGAGTGGCTCCATAATAATGAGATAAAAACCTTAGTGTCTTGCAAATTATTTTTCTCTGCTCAGGATCAAAGTTCTGTCAATTAAAATAAGTAAATTATTTAGTTTAAAATGAAAACAAAATAATAATTAGAGCAAAGGAGATTATTAAACACAATATGATAATTAAATTTGAAAATAAATAAAAGCATTTCAAAATATTTTCATTATGGGAATGTCTTTTTATCCAAAATATATACAGGAATTTTTTTTTCAAGCAATCTAAATAATTATACATATAAATATGCCCAATAAAACCAGTCAGTTGGGTGATCATGTCTCGAAAGAGACATGACTGACTGGGCAGAAGATTTTCCACAGTAGTTTGCCATTACTTTCTGCAGTAGACTGGTTGCCAACCAAGGCTATAGAACCCAATCTGTCCTGCTATTTAACTCATAACTAAAGGGAGAAGAGACAAATTATATTATATTATTATATTAGTAAGTACTAATTAGTGGGGGATCAGTTTATTTCTTTATAACAACAGAAAACAGATCCCCCACTTTATGTCCAGTAAAAGCTTTACTTATGTTTTCAAATATTATAGTCAGTCAGTCAGCTAAGTGTCATATTTGATACACACTTGGGCAATAATATTTTGAAAAAAAAAAAGATGACTGACTGAGCAGAAGATATTCCTGCAGTAGGCTGCCATTACTTTCTGCAGTAGACTGGTTGCCAACAAAGGCTACAGAACCCAATCTGTACTGCTATTTAACCTATAGCTGGGGGAGAAGAAATGGATAAATACCTTTTACAAGAGTATTTGTGTGTAAGTGAATGAAACGAATTTAACTGAAACTTAACAAACTATCTAAAATAATCTTAATTTCCTAAAGAAATTATTTAAAACCCAAATTTTATACAAAATTACTGATTTTTTTTCATGCAAAAAAAAAAAAAAGAGTCATCAAATGAATATTTTTAAACTACAATTTTAAATGCTAGACAAAAAAAATAGGAAAAATTAAAAAGAAAAATGAGTCTATTGCGCACATACAAAAGTTCCCAGGCAAAAAAAATGTGTCTGAATTTCTAGGATGAGGAGTTATTTACACTATTTACATTCAGAGCATTGCCTTCATCTTTATTGTTGCTATCATGTTTCGGCCATTGTGCCTTTCAGCCTTCATCAGGTGTGTTAAAACAGTATAATGATCAATAAACTTAACAGCACTTCATCATACAATTGAATATTTCCCTCTAAGGAGAAATTTCAATAAACTTAAATAATGCCTAATGGTTAAATCCACTTTGCTTAGGAAGGAAAACAAGATGCTGCCACTGCTTAGAACACATTAATAAAGCTAACGAGCAAGAGTCTAATATCTTCAGAAATTTGTCAGCCAAGGATGGTGAGTTCAATCACAGGTAGAACCACAAAAGTCAACCAAAATTTAACAAGGCCTATTTTAATTGTTAATTAATCATGAAACACCTTTCTCTCTTTCGATGTTTCCAACTCAATAAGGTCTTGCTTTGGTTTCCTCATGGCAATCTCATTTATAGCAGCTTCCTATCATGGTGAGTAACTCCACTCGCTTTAACATAACAATCCAGGTAAGCTGCAGGGTTTTCTGAACTGAACCCTTTACTTTATCTACAGGGGTGTACTGTTCTCCTTCCACAGCCCATTTCATCTAGTTCTTATTTTTAGTACTACTCAGTTATTGTTTGCCATTTCCACTGAGTTCAAGTAAGCACTACCCGGCCCAGGGACTGAACTCACAATTATTATGTCACCAAATTCATGAACCAACACTTTAATCCACCAGCCTAGTGATAACAATAACAAAAATGAAGACAATAGTCTGAATGTAAATACAGAGTGCAATGGATAAAATGTCATCGAAATGAGACCAAAAATGAAAATAACACTAACATTTAATTTTAACAGATATATTTGCCAAAATTACACAAAAATATCTTGAAATACTAAAGAGTAAATTTATTCAATAAAATTGCCATTGGCTTCAACCATGGCCTTTAAATGACTTCCATATATAATGAATTGCTCATACAACACCACTGAGTAATGCTCTACCTTGGGTGACACTTGGGCCTTATATTGAATGAATATTAGTTCAAAAAAACATTAACCCCCCCCACCACTGGTCTATTTAATGTTGTGTATAAATCTTCAGAGACAAAAATCAAAATGAATTTGTAGATGGGTAGACATGTCAATCTTACGTCTCAGTCTGCAAATATCCACCCAAACTGGTGGCTTGTTTTGATTAGAGGAGGTCTTAAGATTCTGCAGATGAAATGCAGTCAGTGTATTCAAAAGCCTGCCAACAGGCTATATGAAGGGCCACAATTCACATGTGTACAAGACTACTGAGATGAACCAGGTATGTATGGTTAGGTTTGATTTGGTTTATTTTGTTTTACGGCATATCAACCTCAATAGGTTAATTTAACACTGACAAGGTTTTTAGGATATGTTTGTGTGAATAGAATGTGTATTCCTTGTAAGAAATCAGTTTATAGATCAGGTTTCATTGACATATTATTGCAAGGAGGGTTTTTGTTGAGAGTCTGGTTTCATTGATTTGGCTTGGTTTATTTTGTTTTACTGCATATCAACCTCAGTGGATTATTTAGTGTTGACAAGATTTTTAGAGTATGTTCGTATGAGTAGAATTTATATTCTTTGTAAGAAATCAGTTTGTAGATCTTGTTTCATTGGCATATTATTGTAAAGAGGTTTTTTGTCAAGAGTCTGATTTCGTTGATTTGGCTTGATTTGGTTTATTTTGTTATCAATCTCATTGGGTTATTTAACGCCGACAATATTTTGAGGATATGTTTGTATGAATAGAATGTGTATTAATGTTTTTTTTTGCAAAAATGTATTGTTGGTACTCTTACTATAAAATTTATTTTTATACTTTCATAGTGTTTTGACCCAAGTATGGGAGTTAACTATTTACCCATAGCTGGACCCTAACAGGTGCTACTATTCCAGGTCAGGGTGGAACCAGGAACAAAAGCAATTAAAAGGTAGTTCTAGGCTACTCAAAACCTTTCTGATCAGAGGCCTTGCTGTCGGATGTAGTTTATCATCATACCCAGGATGCCTCATTGGGGGAGTACCCATCTGCAGAGGTGCAGTCGGTGTATTCTGAAGCTCCAGCCAACAGGGCAGAGGTAGATAGAGTGAGCTTTTAAGAAGAGTAATATCTTTGATATCAAGATCACATATCCCTTAACTTCTTAGACCCATAGGAGCACCACATGAACTACAGCCACAGTAGAAGTGGTGTGTCTTGGGCAAGACAGCCTGACAGAGCCCAACTCTGCCCAGGTAGGTTTGAATTCAGAGTTTTCTTTCTTCTAGATTGGTTGCCAACCAAGTCTATAGGCCTCAATCTGTCCTGCTATTTTATCCATAGCTGAGGAGAAGAGATAGATTCATACCTGTCCCAAGAGTATTAGCAAATAACCCAACTGGAATTCAAATTCTGCTCTTCGATTCCTCTATCCAAGCCGCTATGAATTACTCCCTTGTGCCTCTGTAATACCCACCTGAAATTTGTCATATTTTCCGCCAATGATGATAAGAGGCACAAGAAAGGGCTCCACAGTGTCTCTGTCCTGATGAAAAGATACAAATAATAATTTGTTAAATAACAAATCATCAATCAACATTTTATGGTAACAAATTTCAAGACATTTTCATGCTTGCATGCACAAAGACAAAAGCCACAGAAAAAAAAAAACAAAATGAATTAATCCAGAATATCGCGACATGGGAAACTGCTACAACAGAATAGAATGTCATGCAATACCACACAGTAATTCACTACCTTCAGTGAACCTCTTGGGCTATACACCCCCAAGTGACCTCTTGGGCTATACACCCCCAATCATATTGTTTAACTTCCTCCAACCACCCCTACTTAATTTTCTGAATAACTATGGATTTATCTTATATTTTCTAAAATAAATCATTTTTACCATTTATTTTTAAAATATCACCTGAAGAAGTATATTGTTCTGAAACATGAAAATTTGTCCGTAGTGATATAATGCTTTTATAAACCGTGTTAATAACAAAATGACAATATATATATATAATAAGAATGACAAAACTTGAAAACTACCAACAGCAACAGCAACAACAACAAAAATGGGTAGAAACCAAATGCCACTATTTTTTTAGACTTTTTAAATCAAAGAATACTCATAGAGATACTTCAGGTTAACTGAAAGTCACAGTAAACAATGCAAGTTGCTAAGTGATGTAATTTAAAACAACAGTGAGTAAATGTTGAATTTTTTTATAATGCAAGTCTTACTTATATTATTTTAGTTTGTAATTAATTTATGTACTATATATTTTAAATAATAGCAGGTCTTGAATTTAACCATTTTTCAAATATTTTTTAACATTTTTATACTTACTCATATATGATAGTTTGCGATAGAGGTAATTCTTTCGGCAAAGGAGATATTTGGTAAAATTCGGTAGCTGAAGAATTTTCTGTCTGAGCAAGTTCAATCAGTTAAGGGCCATACATGAGACATGTTTGGCTGATCATGTCTCTTTCAATCCATGATTAACAAGGCAAGAAGATTTTCTCGCAGTAGAATGCCATTTTTTTCTGCAAAGCCTCTTTGGTAGTTTTAAGTATGTGTGTGTGTGTGTGTGTGTGTGTATATATATATATATAAATTAATATATATATCGTGTTTAGAGGATTTATTTGAAATATAATTAAGGTAAATAATTCTTTGCCTCTAAGTAATTTGATAATTTATATAATTAGTGCCTTTGAAGTTCAAATTCTCTAACGTATTTTTATAGCAAATAAATCTTTAACAACCAAATATTCCATATAATTCACGCATCTATGTGAGCACATATCTTCCCGTGTGCATGTTGTTTACATTATTAATGCCTTTGAATTTTAAAAATTTTACATAACTTTTATTTATTTTCTTTTAAAATGTTGTAACACTTTTCCTGCTAGAAGGCAATATTTGATTTAAAACTGTAATATAGTCCCTGATGATGAGCGATGACATTCGTAAGTACTAGGACAACTTTTGGACAATTTTTATACAAATATAATTCTGAAATAAAAAGTCTAATCAGAAAATATGAAAAATTTCAAAAGAAAATATATAAGACTATGTAGTCTCTATCATTTAACACAACTTATTTAAAAGAAAAGATGCTGCCAAAATATATGTACTTTAAATATATATATATATATATATATATATATATATATATATATATAATTTTAGTGCAAAGAATTTGTCACTTTAACTGAGCAGGTTCATGCTGACTTCAAAGTTTTGAGAGGACACTGTTATGATGACTTCACACATCGGGGCCCTATCACTATTTCCATGGCATGCATTCTGATAAGCTATATTCCTTTGCCCTACCAGCAAAAAATTCCAGCCCCGATGAGTGAAGACATCATGAAACTTCAATGTCAGCATGTACCTGTTCAGTGACAGAGAAAAATTTTTTTAACTAAAAATATCAATGCTCTATCTCCACTCCGATATTGAGCACTTTATGACAAAAAAACCTGCTTGTCAAAATACCTTTTTTAGTGAAACTACTATGTGCGTTGTGGTACAGTGGATATCGGCTCGGAACGAGAAACCGGGGAACTGAGTTCGAATTCCAGTTGAATCCATTGTATTCACTTACGTGCAAATACTCTTGGGAAAGGTATTAATCTGTCTCTTCCTTCCAGTTATGGGTTAAATAGCAGGACAGATAGGGTTCTATAGCCTTGGTCGGCAACCAGTCTACCGCAGAAAGCAATGGCAACCTACTGCGGGGTGGTCTTCTGCCCAGTCAGTCATGTCTCTTTCCTGACATAATCGCCCAAGCATGTATCACGTATGGCACTTAACAGACTGACTGAAACAAACAATCTTTGCACCAAAAACTATCATATATATATATATATATATATATATATATATATATCGATGTGTGTGACAAAACTTGAAAACTGCTGACAACAACAACAACAACAAAAATGGGTAGCAACTAAATGCCACTACCCGTTTTTAGTTTTTTTTTTTAGAATTTTCAAATTAAAAAATGCTTATAAGGATACTTCAGGTTAACCGAAAGGCAAGTTGCTATGCAATTTAATCTCTACTAAACAACAGTGAGTAATGGTCGAAATTTTTTATAATGCAAGTATTACTTATATTTAGTTTGGAATTAATTTATGTAATATATATTTTTAATAATAGAAAGTTTTGAACTTAACCATTTTCTTTTAATTTTTTTAACATTTTTATATTCATGGATGATGGCTTGGGACAGAGGTAATTCTATCAGCAAAGGAGATATTTCATAAAATTCGTTAGCTCAAGAATTTTCTGTCTGAGCAAGTATAGTCAGTTAAGTGCCATACATGAGACACGCTTGGGTGATCATGTCTCTTTCGATACATGACGGATGAGACATAAAATATTCCCGTAGTAGCATTTCTCTCTGTGGTAGACTGGTTGCCAACCAAGGCTTTCGAACCCAATCTGAGATCCAACAATAACAGTCAATCAGTCAGTTAGGTGCCATACATGAAACACACTTAGGCAATCATGTCTATTTCGATCCATTATTGACTAAGCAAGAGATTTCCCACAGTAAGTTGTCATTTCTTTCTGCAGTATATTGGTTGCCAACCAAGGCTATAGAACATCAATCTAAGATTCCTTTTTTAAATCTATCACTAATATTTTCTAATTCTATTAAAACTGATTAATAGGTTTTTTTTTTAATTCAATTAAAATCTATAACTGGAATTTTTAATTCTATTAAAATCGATTAATGGGTATTTTTTAATTCAATTAAAATCAATTGCTGGAAATTTTTTTTAATTCTATTAAAATTTAATTTTGAAAACTTTTTTTTAATATTAAAATTTATTGCTGGAATTTGTTTTTTTATTAAATTTTATATCAACTGCGATTTACAATTGCATGATGGCTTTTGAGTAAAATCCAGCAGGTTTTGATTTGAGAAAAGCTTTTGGCATGCTGTTGAATCTGGTTTACATTAGGAAAAGAATTGCCTATCAAAAAATTGCCTAATAATCAGGTGGTGTAAAGTCAGATGAATATAGTGGGTGGCAGTGGAACAGACCAACCAAGTTTCACCATTTTTTTCATGTGTTCTTGCATTGTCATGCAGTAAAACAATTTTTCTATTGACAAGTGTGAGGTGCTTTTCAACTAAACATTTATGAACAACACATTGCAGCTGCTATATATATATAATTGTATTTAGCATTTCACTAAATTTTAAAATTTCTAAATGAATATTATCCCACTTATCCCACAATGGTTGTAGAGACTTATTTTTATCAATCCACTGCTTTAAACATTGTTGTATGCAATCCATTTTTCATCACCTGTTATGGTATATTTAAGGAACAGTTAGAATGATACCTTTATTGGTTCCTAAAAATGGGAATTTTTTTTTTAATCATTTTACCTCAAGCAAAGTGGGACTGCCACAAGTGTGCAGGGGGTTACAGTGAGAGAAAAGACAAGGTACAGGGGTTATTGAAGAAAGGATAAAAGATGAATGGGATTCAAGTTTGAGTTTGAGTTTTGTTTAACAGTATATGGGTTATTTAATGCCAAAAAGGTGTCGTTTTAAGGCATTCTCTTTTAGTGTTCGGTTATAGTGAAAAGATTGATTTAGTCAGATTTTAATGAAAATTTTTTGTTTTTATTCTTTTTTATTTTAGAAAACTGAAAATGTCTTCTAGTTTTAAATTCAAAAATGTTTTGCTGAGAATATTTTTTTTCCTTCAAAAATGTGTTACGGTAATAATTTTTTCTTCAAAAATGTATTGTTGGTAATATTTTTCCTTCAAATATGTACATTTTTCTATAAAAGTCTATTTTTATGTATATATTTCTATAAAAGTGTATTTTTATATTTTCAGTGTTTTGACCCCAGTTTGACCATAGCTGGGACCCTAATAGGTGCTACCACTCCGGGTCAGGGTGGACCTGGGAACAACAGAAATTAAAAGGTAGTTTCATGCTCTTCACAACCTCCCAATCAGAGGCCTTGCTGTCAAATGCATTTTACCATCTTGCCCAGGACCTGGGATTCAAGAAAATGGGAAATGGCAATTAATGTTGCATTTAAACTTTTGGAGACTGTAGCTCTCTGGGAAACAATGAACAGAAAGGAATTCAGCAGGTGAGAAGTGCGAGTTTTTAAACTGTACAAAGAGAAGTGAAAGAAAAGAAACTGTACAAGTAGAAGTGATATTTACATGTAACTATTTCAGCAGTAAATGGATGGGACCTAAATGCCAATCTAGTAGCACATTTGAATTCATGTGGTTAGGGCACAAGGGAAAAAAGCTCATCAGAGCAGTTGCAATGAAAATATTTGTAGACAAGACAGAGGGAAGCCATGTCATGTCAGTGAGAAAGTGACTGAAGTTGAGATGCCAAGTCAGGACTGATTATATTGCAGATCCTTCTTTGAATTTTGTTGAGAAGCTTGAGATGAATAGCGGGAGCACCCAACTAGATATGGCAACAGTATTTAATGCATAGACAAATGGTAGATTTATAAGTGTGCAAAATGGTTTTATGACAAGAAGGACTTTCTGGCCCAATACAGAGACCCAACCTTCCTAGCAGTAGATGCAGCTACAGTGGCAATGTATTCGTACCACTTTAGGTCGGTTGAAAAAGTGAGACCAAGGAGGCGCAGTGTGTTGCTTTCAAGGACACATAACCTAATAAATCAGTTTCCTATCCTTTGTTACTCTAAATAAATTTTGCTTTTTGTTATCTCTCCTAAACCTATCAGCCATTTACGCAAGCCTGTCTTTCTTCTTCTATGTATCATGTCCTTTCAGGAGATTGACGATCATGGCTCTCCACAATTTCTTGTCTTTTGTTGCTCTTAATAAATTTTGTCTTCTTGTTATCTCTCATAAACCTTCTTCTGTGAACCATTTACACCAGCATATCTTTCTTCCTCTATGTAACATGTCCCTTCAGGACATTGAAGATCATGGCTCTCCACAAGTCCCTGTGCTTTGTTGATCTTAATAAATTATGTTTTTGTTATCACTCCTAAACCCTGTTCTCTCATCTATTTTATTCAAACTTGTAAGGTAGAAATATTATGCATTGTTTCCGTCTTCTCTCTTGCTTTCAATCTGTCTTGAGAGTATCAAATTTTTCAAGCCCTCTTTCCTTATTATGTACCCTAGAAATTTTCAAATTTTACTCTTTCTTAATACTTTGCTTAGCTTTTGGAAGGCTTCTTTTTGCTATTCCAATGCACCTTCAGATTTCAGTAAATAAAATAGTTATCACAAATTTCAATGTTGGTAACAGTATTGGTGGTTGCATGAAAAGCTAGCATGGTACAAATATCAGCATGGCTGGTGTAAAGGATTTCTGATGTAAATCCTTCCACCCACGTCTATTGAACAGGTGAAGAGGCTCATCCCTTGTTTCCTGTTTAGGATGTGGTTTCCAGTTTTCTCTTTTCCAGTCTTTTCACTCTTACGTAGCCCCCTGCGCATCAGTGGCGTTTTCGCCTTGCTTGGGGTGATATGATTAAAAAAAAAAAAAAAAAAAAAAATAAGAAAGAAACATGGAAGATTAACAGTGTAAATCCTTAAATAATGAAAGACTCAGGAGTACTAATAAACAAAACCTTTATATACAATAAAATATAACAAGGAAATAAATACATTTATCCCAAACATGGGACAAAACTGAACATATTGTTTCAGGCACACAAGTTACACAAGGAGGCAAAGTCTGGCTTAAATGTCCAAAGATTCGAGGGTCATTCTCAGCGAGAATAAAAATCTGACAAAAGGAGTGTCTGAAAGTTCTGGCTAACAAGTGAAGGAAAAGAGAGAGAGAATTGTCTCTCTACTGGTTTTTACATTCAATCAGCAGCCCCTAGGGGTCACTCTTGTAACTAATGGAGATAACTCTGAAATGTCCTAACATCAAATAAAATTGCTTACTTCGTGATCTTTACCAATTCGTTCCCAGGCAGATTTCTTTAATTCTTCCAAGATTTTAGGATTTTGTTGTCGCATCCGTTTAACAACCGAACTGATGCAATTTTGTGCTGAAGCAAGTAAGGTTTTAATTGTTATCCAGATTTCACTTGGCACAGACAAGTCGACCATGATAACCAAAGTCAAAGAACTGGAAAAAAAAGTAAAGGAAAAAAGAAAAAGAGAGAAAAAGAGAGAATAAAGAAAGAAAAGAAAAAAGAAATTTTTTCAAGTTAAACACAAAATGATAAGATTTCTAGCCTATCTAATGTAAGATTTCTTCTAAATGTAATACTGAATTGTTTAATTTAGTTTGGGGGGGGGGTCAACCTGCACATGGAATAAAATTGGAGCAAATACTAATGTTAATGTGTATGGCCTACTGATAAATAATACAAGACATAATCTCTCGTATATGTCATAAAATTTAAATCGAGTACTTTATCAGTTATAGCCAGCCAGAGTATGGCCTTGTATGTGACCCTGGAAACACTCATCCAAAATGGGGACCTTACATTCATGTCTGCAATGTCTAAGTGACTTTCCAACTCTTCTTTGTATATATATATATATATATATATATATATATATATATATATATATAATTAAGCAGAATCCTTGGTAATTTGTAAGGTTAATTCCACAGGGGATTGAAATTCAATGAGAAATCAATGTTACAATTTCACAGAGTATTACAACGAAAATAAATTAGACAAATTTATAAACCTATCTGCGATAATTTATTTCATGAATATTTAAAAAATATTCAACTCATCAGACCAAAATTTTTTTACAAAAATGAATGGGTTAGATTTATCCAGATGGAAGGAATAGTGGGAGGAAGGGGAAGAAGGAAAACATTTTATTGTTGGAAGAAGGAGTCAGATATACAATGTTAATTTTAAAACGTGAAGGTCATATTTAGAATGTTGCATTTACAAACCAGACGATAAGATGACCTTGGACTGAACTTTAGATTAAACATTTTCATATGGAGAACAGTAAATTTAGGAGCAGTATTCTAAATAGATGAACTTAATTATTTGATTTTTATATTGATTTCAATGGCAATAATAATATCTTCATCTTATAATTTTATCTTTTCAGTTTCATGACAATAATATTAATCTTTAGAATACATTAATATGAGGGAGAATATCGAATTTTCTTGTGGTAATTCCTTTGACACCGTCAATCTCTCTGCGTCCAGGCAGAGAGTATTAACCTAGTTGTGGCTCCACCGAAGGGTAGAGTCACAACTGGGCAAAATTAGACAGATATTTTTGGTGGCCTGAAGAACCCACGTTAAAAAGGCCTTGTGCCATATTTTGCCCTAGTGGGTGGGGGTAAATAAATACTGAATACATTAGTATGATAACAATGTCAATAATGATAAAAAAAATAAAAATAAAAAAAAACGTTTTAATATTCTTTCCTATATATATATATATATATATATATAGGAAAGAATATTAAAACGTTTTGAGTTTAAAAATGTGTTTTTTTTTGTTTCTGATGAAGGACCGAGGGCGGTCTGAAATATAAAATATAATAGTAGAAATAAACAAATACTGTCAAAAAAGCACATTTTTAAACTCAAAACATTTTAATATTCTTTCCTATACATATACGTGGATTATCACTATGCTATATATATATATATATATATATATATATATATATATTCTGGTGTTAATAAAACAGTGCTCAATTAGATGTAACTTATGCCATTTAGAAAAACTTGGCATCTTAAAACATCTAAATAAACCTAATTTACTAAACAAAAGAAATGAATTGATGACTAGATGCAAGCATAGGAATAAATATCTGCTTAAATACATAGACCCAGATTAACATAGATCCACCTTTTCATGTTTTTTTATTTATTTATTTTTGACCCTATTTTATACCTTACTTTATTACATCCTCTGCCCCTGACAAAATTTACCCTTTAATATTAATTTAACTTTTACGATTTTACTTTACAATTTCATGTTTAAGTTTCCGTCTAAACCAAATTATATATACATTTAATAAATTAAGAAATGGCATAACATTATTCATAACAACCATGGACAATTCAAGAGCCAAAATTAAAATCTAGAAACGGTCAGTTCATAATATGCACCTGATGATTGTATAGTGCATGAAAATCTGAGTTGTGCTATACACAAAGGATTATATATATATATATATATATATATATATATATATATATATTTCTACCGGCTTGATTATTTAACAGAAATTTTGTTACTCTCCCATCGATTTCAACATATGAGCATCTAACACAGTTAGACAACCACACAAAGAATTGTTTAAAGTGGTGAAGGCTTGTGTCATTCGGTAGGATTTGAACCTGCGACCCTTAACAATAAAAGGGAAACCACCAATTGATCTGGTGCATCTTAGACTGCTCAACCACGAATGATTCCATAGTCTGATCAAAGTTAAATCAAGCCTTAATCAAGACTGTGGAATCATTCACAGTCAAGCAGTCTAAGATGCACCAAATCAATTGGTACCTTCCCCTATGTTGATAGGAGTCGCAGGTACAAATCCTGCCAAATGACACACTTTTTTGTAACAAAATTTCTCGTAAATAATCAAACTAGTATATATATATATATATATATATATATAGAGAGAGAGAGAGAGAGAGAGAGAGAGACCTAAACAAAAAACAAAATCGTGTAGACCTTAGGATCCTTTCAGCCAACACATTATCAAAGGTGCTTATTGGTGTTACTGTTAATAACAGATGGAACACAGAAAAACAAAGAATTACTTACGGAAGGGAAATTTGGAACTCATTGAAAACTAAATTTTAATCAAAATATAATTAAAATGTGTGTGTGTGGGGGGGGGGGGGATCTGTGTCCCGTCCATTATTAACAGTAACACCAATGAGCCCCTTTGATAATGTGTTGGCTGAAAGGATCCTAAGGTCTACACAACATCAATTGTGTTTAAGTCTATTTGTTGTTTCCGTGGATACAAGTCCCTGTTTATATATATATATATATATATATATATATATCAGACATACTACCACCACCTCATGTGTCACTTATCTGATCAAAGGGCTATGACAAAACATTTATATACCTACAATTTACAAGAACGTTTAAAAAAATTCTGTTCAGAAACACTAAAATTCAATATAAATTTTATCACTGGAAACATCTTGTTATAAGAGACATGCTGTGTATTAAACATCTCTCTTGTGCTATCAACATGTGGGAATAAAATGGTGAAAGTTTTTTTAAGAATAGAAAGAAGCTCACTTGAATTCCAGCTGTGCTTGAAAGGCCCATAATAAACACATCTTCTAATATTCAAAACAATATACACGCAAATAAAATACATCTTCAACAGTCAAAACATGAAAAGAAATTAACAACACTAAAAACAAACCCCCCTTGAATATAGGTAAGATGGCTAAAGGCACTTGGGACAATTTTTGAACTCCCTTCTCCCAACAAATAAAAAATGTAAGAATAGTAGAAAAACTGGAAAAAAATTAAATTTTCTGTCTGTCATATTTAAAATGTTTAAAAGAAAGGTTCCTGCCAAAGTAGGTATTAATATATATAAATGTATATAATGTGGAGACATTTGTCACTTAGCTGAGCAATGTTATTCCAGTCATGCCAACTTTCATGATGTCTTCCCTCTTCAGGTTTTGTTTTCTATCTTCATACTGAGCACTTTATAGCCAAAAAGAAACTTACTTGCCTAAAAATGACTTCCTACAAGTAAACTACTGAAAAAACTCAGCAATTTTGGCACTATATATATATATATATATATATATATATATATATATTATTATGGACTCTCCCATCGATTTCAACATATGGGCATCTAACAGTTAGACAACCACACAAAGAATTGTTTAAAGTGGTGAAGGCTTGTGTAACACCATCCACACTTTTTGGAACTGCTGATAACAAACAATCGGTGCAGACGTCTGCCACAGATTGCATGAACAACAGACCTCAGTTATTTAACCCATAACTGGAGGGAAGGGACGGATTAATACCTTTCCCAAGGATACCAGTGCGTAAGTGAATGAAAAGTGTTCGACTGGAATTGGAACTCTGCTCACCGATTTTCCCCTCCAAGCCGACATCCACTGCACCACAATGCACATCCGTCAATAACGTTTACAGCACCTGGTATTCCCAAGTGGTCACCCATCTAAGTACTGACCAGGCTCAATATTGCTTAACTTCGGTGATCAAGCAAGAACCGTGTATTCAACGTGATATGACCGTAAGCCATATATATATATATATATATATATATATATAAACACAAGGTGTGATGGGTAAATTGTTGCCACTTTATATTTTTAATTTTGTGCAGGTGCATTGTTTTTGATTTTGTCAACTGCACAGTATAGCAGAATCACATAGGCTCCATCTGTAAGAAAATGAGCACCATGATGCAATTCACTCCACCAGAAATTTAGAAACGGCTGGCTGTACTGCTTGGCATGCATGTCAGAAGCGCCAATACGGACATTTCACTGTTTGGGCATCAATCTGAGGACAGTGCAGAGGATTCAAAAGGAGTTGAACAAATTTAATGATTATTACAAAGACAGCTTGGGAAGTGAGGTTCTTAGACATAGAGTCCTACATCAATTGTCTTGAGAAGGTAGTGTTGCTCTGGGTCAAGAGCATGGCTGCTGGATGACCCTATGTCTGGGCACAGGACTCTGCACCATGCCACACATGCAGGAGAACTCAGTCATGGCTGTCAGACAATTACTGCAACCACATCACCTCTTACATCTGGCTACCTAACTTATTAGACTGCAACCTCCTTGATTATTTTGTGTGGGATGCAGTTGAACAATAGACCAACAAAAGTCCTTGTAAAACCAAAAATGAACAGAAGGCAAGGATTATAGCAATATTCACCAACTTAAACAAGGAGATCATCCAGAAGAGTTGTAGGAGATTCCAAAGTCATCTGGAGGACATAGTTGAAGTCAATGGCGATTTTATTGAATAAATCTACTAGTATTTCAATATATTTTTGTATAATTTTGGTATATATATCTGTTAAAACAAGATGTCAATGTTATTTTTTGTGTAATTTAGATGACAATGTATGCATCGCACCCTGTAAGATTACTTCCGGTTTTCTTTTTTCATGGCAGGATTCATTAACTTAAACAAGGAGACAGTCCAGAAGAATTACAAGAGATTCCAAAGTCATCTGGAGGCCATGGTTGAAACCAATGGCGATTGTATTAGATGAATTTACTCTTTAGTATTTCAAGATATTTTTGTGCCATTGTGGTAAATATATGTTAAAATGAGATGTCAGTATTATTTTAATTTTTGGCATAATTTAGATGGCAATTCATTGATTGCAGTCTGTATTTACATTCATACTATTGTCCCCATATTTGTTGTTATTGTTATCACTAGGCTATTGGATTATGTCAGTACAGGACAGCGAGAGTATTACTAACTCTTCCTACCAGATACGCAGCATGACTTTCTCAGGATGAAGACCTGCTCTTGGGGTATCTAAAGTTGGCTCATATTACTTACCCCAGACGCATTTTTGCTGAACATTGTTGTAAACAATCCATTTCTCACTACCTGTCACAATTTACTTTAAAATAGGTTGCATTTTCTTTGAATTTATACAAATTTTAAGACATTTTTGCCTTTTTGATAATAAAAATCATTAAGTATCTAAAATGTACCTTAAAATCTTCCTTTGACACAAGTTAAGTAATTTTAAACTTTCTTTCTCAAGAGATAGTGTGCTCTAATTGAAAAGCATATTATACAGGGCTCTACGGACAAATTTACCTTTAGTTGACCTTTGACAACTAAATATTTTCGTTTACTAGCCGAATAGAAAAGTTACTAGCCAAATCTATTCAATGTTATTTCACTCTAATGTTATGAATAAAACAATTCCAGGTGAAGTTCTCTTTTATTTTCTAATTCTCTAAGACAATACAGATGAAATTTATGGGAGGAAATTTAGAAATTTCAAGAACAATTACATTCAGTGGTACTGTTACCTGGCAAATATCACTTAGAATAATTCAGTCAACTAACAAATACTTGTTTGAAGATCTCATCAGTTTCAATATTAGTTACTAAACTTGAAACAACAACCTCATAAAGACATCACATTCACTTCAACTGTTGCCTGACAAACTTTGAAAGGTGTCATTTAGTAAACTTACTGACAAAATTTAAATGCAAATTTGAAGACTTCAAGATCTCATCAGTTTCAATATAACTAAACAACCTCAAACAAAAAGATCATAAATACATGATATTGAGTCTAGAAACTGTAAAACTGTTTACAGTTACCTGGCAAATATCACTCAGGATAATTCAGTCAACTGACAAATGCAAGTTAAAAGATCGCATCAGTTTCAGTATTATTAAACTTGAAACAACAACCTCATAAAAACATTACATTCACTTCAACTGTTACCTGGCAAAGGTACATTTAGAACTATTCAGTCATGATTTGCAGTTATTGTAACACTCTTAACAACAGGTTTTTACCTTATTTTCAATTTCCCTATCAGGTTAGTAAATGTCACTCAGAAATATTAACTATATTAACTATAGTAATGCTGATCTAAGATCTTAAAGTGAAACTGGAAAGGGAAATGTCAAGATGGTCTGGCAAACACATACTGTGTCTTTGTGTTATTGACATTGAACTTATTTCTATCTGTTACAAACTGAAATTTTATCTTTTAAAATTTATAACTCTATTTGCACAATATTGAATTGCATTTACCTTTTTATTCCAATTTCCAGTCCCACTTTAACACTTGCTCAATTTTAATTGTCAAATCAATAGCTTGTGACTAAATCTTTTTGTTTTCAAACAGTACTGCTTTGTCCTTACACTTTCGATCAACAGATACAATGTTAGCTGGCCAGTCACACTGTCCTGGCCCTCCAGCAATCCTTCTCCTGCTGTTTGCCATCCACTTGTCAGTGGACTTCTCTGGGGTGAATTCAGCCAGATCTGGACCTTCAGAAGAAAGCAAAATTAAGTCTGACACTCTGTACAGACAAGCTGCTCCGTATGTTGCTCTTTATTCTCTTCTGTGCTGAAAAGGCTCTCTCACACTCTACGGAACTGATTGGAAGAGTGAGCATTTTTCTAACAAGATGAAGTACATTGCAGAAGTCAGTCTTGTATGGGTCCTTGGTCAGTAGGATTTGCCACAGATCAGAATAAGACTTGTCCCTGAAGGTATTTGCAACAAAGAATTTCATGTGTCTCCATTCCGTCTGAACAACTTCCATATTGCATCCTGCAGCTACAAGAGGTTTTCCAAACTAGTCACAAATAATATCCATTTCATGATTTCCAAAATGGATAAGTTCCCTTTTGCATTCTGGCCATGTGTCAGGATTGAACACCTTAATGAAACTTTTCACCACACCTTGAGCATCTACCCTTGTATTTGTTCCCTTGACTCTAGTTCTTTGATTCTAATGTCAACTGTAGACTCAACATGCTTCTTTAGTTTTTCTTTGGCCTCATAAACAGGACTCCCGGTCATTTCAACTCCTTGAAATTTGGGATTACCCTGCAAATTTTCAGACTGTTGTTCTTCAATACACAGGATAAACTTTTCATACATTCCCCCAGGAATGTATTCCTCCTTCATACTTGAAACAGTTTCCATACAATCCTTAATTGATGCAACTGCTACAGGAAGAATCAGATTGTTTGTCTGTAGTTTTAGACTGAGCAAAGCTATCTTGCCAAATAGATTGGATACGAAATGGCAAAATGCAGTGAATATGAGATCCTTCAATTGCTTGTTTATTTTCTGAGCTCTACCAGCAATGTCTGCATTTGATGATGTTGCTGCAAGATTTTCCATGAGTGTATACTGCTGCGTATTGACCATGGTCCTCAGCCAAATGACCCTCTTTCTTTCCTTGGAGAAAGACTCTCATTGTCCTATCTACATGGGGAATCCATCTGGTACCCTTCACTGGTGCTGGTGAGTAGATTCTTGCTTCAAGTTCTTCTCCAATGCTCTTGAGTTCTCTCTTGCTCTTTGGACTGAAGTGATAAGTCTTTCATATCAAATTTAGACAATCATTGACAGACTGCATAATAGGAGTTTGTTTTTTGTAGTTTCAATAGGGATAATTCAAGCCTATGTGCCATACAGTGAAAGTCTAAGAGATGGGGAACTTCCTGCCTTAACAGTGACACAACACCATTCCTCTGTCCTGTATTCACATTTGCTCCATCTGCACAAAACTTAACAATTCTTGATGACATTTCATCATCACTGATCCCCACTTCTGAAAGAGTAGATTTAGTAACAGAGATAATGCCTTTAGTATGGCAATGTTCAATGGCAATAACTTCAACAAGTTTATTTTCTGCTTTGCCATTCAACACTGTTCTCACATAAACTGCTTCATTTTCTGACACAGAGCTGTCAGTGGCACCATCAATCATAACTGACATATAATGAGAGTCACTGATAGATTCCAACGTCTCATTTGTGATTGTGCTTGCAATAGTAGACATCATTTCACCACACCTAACATCATTATTACTGTATGCAGGTGTCACAGGTAGCCCATTTTTGTATTGAAGTAAGAGTAGGGGCTTCAGTTTTGTAAAGGCCATTTCTTCCTTATCTTCATTTTTTTAAAAAGTACTTGTTACAAAATGTTTTTATTTATATATTATCAGTATCAGATCAAATATGTCCAAATGATATTTTCAACATTTTTTTTTTATTTTTAAAAACAAAATCGCCCGGTTCACACTCAACCCACATCTATTGAACAGGTGAAGAGGCTCATCCCTTGTTTCCTGTTTAGGATGTGGTTTCCGGTTTTCTCTTTTCCAATCTTTTCATTCTTTTCTCTCTTTATTTTTTTTTTTCAATTGGAGTAGATAGACTAAACTATCGCCCGGTTCACACTCCACCCACGTCTATTGAACAGGTGAAGAGGCTCATCCCTTGTTCCCTGTTTAGGATGTGGTTTCAAGCTTTCTCTTTTCCATTCTTTTTACCCTTACGTAACCCCCTGCGCATCAGTGGCGTTATCACCTTGCTTGGGATGATATGATTAAAAAAAAAAAAATACAATAAACTGTGTTAAATTTAACTTTCAAATCCATCAAATCTTTTTTGTTTGATTTGATTTCTGCATCAAAAAATTTCTTGGCAATGTGAGATTTTTAAATTGTGTATTTGCTTGTTTTATTAATGATAAAGTTACGGCACTAAGACTTTTACTACGAGCAAGGATGTTTTCACATTTAAATTTAGTATTATCATCTACAAAATCAGTTTTTCCAGCCAAAGTAGAACCAGCCCTATGACAAAAATCACAATACATCACGTTTTTTTCTCTATTGTAATGAAGCCAGGCGAAAGTTGACAACCAAACTTGTCGGAATTCTCGTACAATAGACGGCTTACTTTCATTTTGTGTGTCATCATTACTTCGTTTATCATTCGGGGCATTCTTTTGAGTCTCAGTTTCATTCAGCATTTCTACTTTGTTTGATTTTGCGAAAAAAGCTGACATCGGCTTTAGTATTGTTTTCTTCATTGCCATATTTCTTTAAATCTTTGCGTGCGCTCAGAAAGGCGAATGAAATATGAAACTGCGAATAAAATGTGTGCTGCCATTGTCAAAATGACAATTAATATCTTGTATATTGTCGTATTAAACCTTTTATTGTTTAAATAATTTGACTTTTCTCGTTTTATTAAAAAAAACAAAAGAGGTTGAACAGACAATTTTCACTCAGTAATGAGCTTTGGAAGATTGTCGGTGAAAAAAAACAGTCGCCAAAAGATAAGCGTTTTATTATTTCTAGTCTCCACTTGGAAAAATCACTCGCAAATGCGACTGTTTCACTCACAATGTAGAGCCCTGTTATATCTGTGGATAAATGTGACATGTTCTAATGTGTTAGAACATGAATGACTAAAAATCAGAATTAACATTCCAGACAACCTAATATATTGATGAAACCTGATGAAGTGCTACATTTGTCTGGAACAACAACAACTACCTCATTTGCATATGAAAATCTTATTGTCTATGGAAGTAGTTTGACGAGATTTGACTAATAATTACATTGTTTTGGACATGAGTGTTGTTACTTCATTTGCATATGAAATTTCCATAAAGTATGGAAGTAGTCTGACGAGACTTGATTCATAATTCTATTCTTCCAGTACAAAAAGCAAAGATGAACAGAAGGTAAGGATTATAGCAGTATTCACCAACTTAAACAAGGAGATCATCCAGAAGAGTTGTAGGAGATTCCAAAGTCATCTGGAGGATATAGTTGAAGCCAATGGTGATTTTATTGAATAAATCTACTCTTTAGTATTTCAATATATTTTTGTATAATTTTGGTATATATATTGCAATATCATTTATATATATAAACTATCCTCATTTGCACATGTGACTTTCATTATATATGGAAGCAGTCTGAAAAGACTTGACCAACAACTCAATTTCTATGAGAGAGGGTGGAAGGGAGGGTATTGCTGTCTCATTTTCAAATTTAAAATGAATTCATTTGCATATGCTTTCATCATAGAGACTTGACGATCAATGCTCTTCGTTCAAAATAGTGTGAGTACTGCTACCATGATTTGCTTTTATGTGAATTGCAATTCACTTGGTCTGATACTTTGTTTGTTTGAGGACACCAAGAGAATGAAGGAGAATCTTTTTATCGTTTTCTACCAAATGTTGGCAGAATTTGAGCCACCATTGTTTTTCTTGTCTATGGATATTCTACATTGATGGGAATTTGTTTGAGACCTTTTGTTTAACATAGTAATATTTGAGTTGCTGTGGATCTGCATTGCGGTGTGATGGATATCAGCTTGAAATGAAAAATGAGAAAGCCAAGTTCAAATTCCAGTTGGGTTCGTTGCATTCATTTATGCACCCTTGGAAAAGTAATAACCAGCTGCTTCTTCCTCCAGCTATGGGTTAAATAGCAGGGCAGACTGGGTTTTATAGCCTTGGTTGGCAACCAGTTTACTGCAGAAAGTAATGGTAACCTACTGCAGGAAAATCTTCTACTTAGTCACGTCCTGAAAGAGACATGAGTGGCTGGGCAGAAGATGATCACCTAAGCAAGTATCATGGCACTACACTGACTGACTGAATCAGAACCTATGCCTACTTCTTTAACTTACAGTGTAAACTGAACTTATGTCTACTATTTTGCCTCTAGTGTAATCCCAACCTATGTCTACCAATAAACTGAACCTATGTCTACCATTTTGACTCTACTGTAATTCGAACCTATGTCTCCCTTTTTTACTCTAGTGCAAACTGGACTCATGTTTAACATTTTTGACATTAGTATAATCCAAACATATGTCTACCATTTTGTCTTTTATTTTCACTTAATAAATGGAACATTTATCTTTTTGTTACAAAAAATATTATGGTATACGAGAGGGAGAATAAAAATTTGGGCAAACCGCTGTCCTAAAATCTTACAGCATTGACAGAAAAACACTGGTACCACCATAGTAAACATTCAAATAAATTTATATCCACAAAAGAGCAATATTTATAAGATGTACAAATCATATTCCTATACACGTATAAAGTAATTCACATACTGAATTGTTTCAGGTTTTATAGCAATTTCCATTAACTGCGACAACCAAATACCTCCTCCCAATTCCCAGTAATGGCCAATGTCTTTCACCTAAAAAAGAAATTAAAGAGAGAATTTTTTAGCCATATAAAAGGATACAAAATTCATTTTTAACATTCAGAATGTGAATGAAGACTTCAGTGATGAATTTATAAAGAATTTATTTAATATTCATTATTATAAATAAACAATAAAATATTTAAAGGATACATACTGTATATACTTGCATAAAAGCGTGGGTCAGGTATAGTGTGACCCCTGATTTTTTTTGCGAATAACCCAATTTTTTCATAATGCTTGTGCCTATAATGCAACCCCAGCTTCTGACCAACATTAGTAGTCCTATTGTAGTCGAATATTGCAATACTGGGCATCATCCTGGAAACATTCTACAGCAAATAAATTGACTTCATTCTCTTTAGTACAAAGATAACCCAAAAACTGCTGGAAAAGTAATACCTCAGCAATATAAATACATAGAAACAAAAATGAGGACAAATTGAAGAAAAGAAAAAACATTATTAATTCTTCATTTATGTGAGATATTTATAGATCTTACGCGGCACATATAGTGAACAGCATTATGTTCTGTATGTAGCAACAGAAAGAAAGAATCTAGGCTAAGAAAACACACTAAAGTGCTTACCTGTACTGCTAAGGTTATCCAAAGTGACTGTGACAATGTAAGCCTACCAGTTAGGTAGGTTAGGCTCACAAAAAATGCATGAGTTTTAACTAGGTAACTCCACTCATTTTCAATACCCAAGTTTTAAATTGAATTTTTAAAAATAAAAAAGTTTTCTTGAAACTTTTATTTTAGTTTTAATTAAAAGCTAAATGATTAAATTTACTATTTCCAGTAAGCAAAATACTTTGGTGTATTTAAAAAAGAAATTATATTCATTGGAATCTCAACTTTTTGAAAGTTTTCAAAATTCATGATTTTTTTCATCCATTTTGACAGCTTGACACGTTTGTAAACAAAAGTTAATACTTGGTTTTAAAAATTTTGCAAAAGTAAAATATATATCTGTGACACATTATTTTTGCAAAATTAGCAACTTTAAAGATAAATCTGATTTACACAAGTATTACTTGTTTATAGCATGAAATTTAGAATAAAAGTATTTCTTAATCATGGAGGTGTGAAGTGTTTGATGACAGCCAGATGGGGTGATAAGATAAGTATGGTTGACCAGAATTTATATAATTGTCCAAATTTTTTTCCTGTAAGAGAAGGAAATCATGACACACAGGAACTTTTAATGTAACACAGAAAATACCATCATTAAAAAAAGCCTTACTACACACAAAAAAAAGAAACTTTATAAATTATTATAATTAAAAAAAGAAAAAAAATTCTTGTAAAGATAAATTATTCATCAAAAAACTTTTTCTTCAGACTATAATGTCCTTAATATATGCATATATATATATATATAGTCATCGGCAGACAGATCTGTTTTTCTGTATCACAGGTAATCAGTATGGCTAGACATCCAATTGCTTCTAGCCAGGATTAAAAACCAACCGAATCGACATCAGTCGGCAATTCTACCTCTGAGCTATGGGTGCTTGGTAGAAGAAGGCAGACTTTTAGCATGTTATATACAGTGTAAACATAGGCCAGTAGCTGAGAATGTTCAAATTCATTACTCTATGAATGATGTATAGATGCTTGAGTAGCTACTGTTTTTTCAAAGTCTACCATTCTTCCACAGTGCTCAATATTAAAAGCAATTAAAAGCTTATCTAATGAAATAATTTCATAGTTTTACTGCATTTCTCATTTTATTATTTGGAGAAGATTTTTGGGAAAAAAGCCAAATGTTTGGAAAAAAAGAAAGAAAGAAAGAATGATAATTTACATTCATTTAAGAGTCATTGTTTAACTAATAAAACAAATTTTTGATACAAAATTTATTTCTTGAAATTTCATGAATTTACTGGCGGATAACAGATGTAAAAAAAAAAAAAAAATTACCAAATTAATGTTTTTTACTGGAAAAAATGCGTTGCAATAATATTTCATTATCCATATTAAACTCTGGTAACAATTTGGTTACCAGCTGACGAAAAGAAAAAACTAGATTTTTTACCAAAATTTTGAACGTGTTAGAAAGGATTGAAAATTTTTTAAAAATCATAAAAAATTACTTTGATCTTTCCTCTTAATAATAACATTTTGCTGAAAACACTTTGTTCAGGGCTTTTTTCTTCATGCTATGCTGTTTTTCAGCAAATTAGTGGATGCATCTAATTTTAACCTTTCCAGAAAAAAATTTACCTGTGTTTAATGCAACTGGCCACTGAAGACGCATGATTTTCAGCCACTTCAAAAAAAATTTATATGTTTATCGTGTAACCCCCTATGTTTTTGGCATAAAAAAAATTATCATAAAAACTCACACTGGACTCAATCAGTAATTTAAAAATGCACTATTAAAATATCAAAGTTATCTCCCTTTAATTTCTCATATTCAAAATACATCCATTGTTGCATAGCAATATGTCAACACAAGATAATATCATATTTGATGGTGGATGTCTTTATGTTAACGTACCTGTAACCTCACTGAAGATGGCTTATGTGAGCTGAAAGCTTAGAACCAGCATAATAAAATGTTGGACAATTTTTGTCTTTATTTTCACCTGAAATTAAAGCCAAAATACAATGTTTAGAACAGCTCATGATTAAACATAATACTATTATGTTTAATCATGAGCAGTTCTAAACATCTATTATGTCTATTATGATAATAGACATTCATTGTCTGTTATATTTAACAATATATGTTTAGAAAATTATCTGCTGCCTCAATACACACTATATATATATATATTTTCCAATGGTTTGAATGAGATAATGTAAATTTACAATACATCATCAAAATAAATCTTGATTTATAAATGTCTAACAATGTGTCGACTTTCCTCTCAATACTTTATAATACTCTGGATTATATCCATTGAACTCTTTATTGTTATTTAATTAATAATTTATATTAATCGGATAAAAAACATCTTTTGGATTATCCTCTCCATCTTTACAGGTCTGTAATTCTCTCTCTCTCTCATATATATATATATATATGTATATATATATATATCAATAAATATACATATTATCCTATGTCTATGGCACAATGTCTAAACTAACATTGGTAATCTATTCTTTAACTTAATTCATAAACTTTTCTCCCATTCAGTCAGTTAAAGTGCCATACGTGAAACACGCTTGGGCGATCATATCTCGAAAGAGACATGACTGACTGGGCAGAGGATTATCCCGCAGTAGGTTGCCATTGCTTTCTACGGTAGACTGGTTGCCAGCCAAGGCTATAGAACCCAATCTGTCCTGTTATTTAACCCATAACTGGAAGGAAGAAACGGGTTAATACCTTTCCCAAGGGTATTTGCACGTAAGTGAATGCAATGAATTCAGCTGGAATTCGAACTCAGCTCCCCGATTTCTCATTCCGAGCCGATATCCACTGTACCACAACAAAAAAAATCTTCAACAAAAACAATGTAATACAAAATATATATAATTGTTCATCCCTGTGACAGATAAATCTTACCATTTTATTAGCCAGGCCAACATGCGCATAAGTGTAATCCAAGGCAACTGTCGGTTTGGGAACATCATCTCTTTGGGGGAAAAAGAAAAAAAAAAATTATAAAATCTAAAAAATAAACAATTAGAATGTTAAAATGTGAAAAAAGCCAACTAATTTTCTTGTAACCTTGGCAATGTTTACCATTTTAAAAAGTTAGGATTACAAACCTAAATTTTCTTTGTTCTTGAGAATTGATAGCAAAAATAATAAACACTATTTATTTATTAGACTGCTTATTTACAAGAATAATTTAAAAAGAATTTTGTAAAGCGTCATTAGTAAAGTAGCAAAAAACAAAAAATGTCACAAAAATAATAAATTATAATTGTCCCCTTCTTACCTGCAGTTTTGATTGAGTTACCTCCCTTGCAGTCACCCAATTCCAATAACTATTTTTTTTAATCATTTCACTCAAAGCAAGTTGGGAATGCCACGAGTATGCAGCAGGGTTACAGGGAGTAAAAGTAAAAGAAAAAACTGAGTATTAGAAGGATGGGAGAAAGGACAAAATATGAACAAGTTCAAGAAGAGAAATTTAAATTTTTAAAGATTGTGGTTATCAGGGAAGCAAGTAAATGAAAGTGATTTTTACAAGTGAAAAGTGTGAAGAAAGAGACTGTTTGAGTAGAAGTGGCGGTTGCATTAAGCTAGTTCAATAGTAAATGGGTGTGACATAGATGCCAATCTAGTAGCACGCTTAAATTCATGTAGTCAGGGAACCAGGGAGAAAAAACTCATCAAAGAAGTTGCCATGAAAATATTTGTAGAAAAGACAGAGCAAAGCCACGCCACATTGGTGAGAAAGTGACTGAAGTTGAGATACCAAGTCAGGATCGATTACATTACAAATTCTTCTTTATATTTTGTCAAGAACCTCGAGATGAATAGCAGGAACACCCAACCAGATATGGTAGCAGTATTCAAGGCATAAATGAATGGTAGATTTGTAAATGTACAAGATGGACTCAGATGAGAAAAAATTTCTGGCCCAACACAGTGAGCCAACTTACCCTGCAGTAGATGCAGCCACAGATTCAATGTAGTTGCTCCTCTTTCTGTCAGTGGTAAAATGGATGCCAAGAAGGCACAGTGCCTTACTCTGTGGTGATACTGACTGAGCAAAAGTGAGGGACCAGATGCTTTCACACTCACGACCAAAAAGCAAACGACCAAAAGTCGTCGGTGCGCAGCCAGATTCGCGCAGATGTTCCGGTTGGAAACTAAATATTAATTAAGTATTAAATTTCCGGTTCGCGAGCCTACGCAAATTTTATTTATCAACCAATGGGAAGCCCAGAATCAAATACGGATATGAATTCCCAAATGATCTGCTGCGATCCAAAAAGAAAATATAAAAAGCCGATACAGAAAGCATCGTCAGACAGAAAGACGTGGGCAGACCGACCCACACAGACTGACTCAAGAGAGAGGAGAGTAATTAGTATCTCCCTTGACCAAGTCAAGTGGCTTACTATGCTCGCCTCCCTTACCTCTTTCCTTCTTCCCTGTCTCAAAACTACTTACTGACCTAAGGAGCGAATACATCAAAGACATTCTTTACTTACAACGCTCCAACATACCTATGTATCAATTCTCTTTTCAGCATTTTATTGCCATGAACATTTTAACGTCCGTTGGACCCAGATATAAAAGATTACTTTAATTGTAAAAACCCTAATTGATATGTAATTGATATTGATATATAAAATGTTATTTTTCAACTCAATTTGCTTTTCTTGGTTTATAACCTTTCTTTATGACTTATAGTGGGCTATCTACGACGAGGGCAAATTCCGTTAATCTGCAACAATATACAACTACTCTCCCCACTATAAACTGGAAAAGAATGGATAACCCACTATAACTCTTCAGGAGTCCAGCATCAGTCATGCTGATTGCAGAAAACGTTCTCTATGGTGAGTTAATTTTAAAATTTTACATTATGGCAATGAAAAGTATTTGATGAATTATGTCACAAAGAAATGTTGCAACTGCTGGGTAACCTTGACATATTTGGGAAGGATATTAGAATAACTGGGTTGTGGTGCAGTGTAAATCGGCTTGAAATGAGAAATCAGAGAACCAAGTTTGAATTCCAGTCAAATTCATTGCATTCACTTACACAAAAATACCCTTTGGAAAGATCCACTCATTCTTCCTCTAGCTATGAGTTTAATAACAGGACAGATTGGATTCTATAGCCTTGGTTGGTAACCTGTTTACCACAGAAAGTAGTGGCCCCCTACTGCGGGATAATCTTCTACCCAGTCAGTCATGTCTCTTTCAAGACATGATCACCCAAGCATGTATTACATATGGCACTTAACTGACTGATTAGAGTAATCCAGAACTTATACTGACAGCAAACCGCCTGCATATGGATAGAAAATGAATTTAGTAAATATACAAAAATAGAAAGGGGTATAAGGCAAGGATGAGTCTTCTCACCAGACTACTTCTTTTTTATGCTGTGCTCTTCAAGATGTAGGCAAGCATGGCCCTCCACATCTCCCCATCCCTGTTAGCCCTTAACACTCCTTCTCCTGTTATTCTGTTCAACCCCCACTCTGCCATCCATCTGCTCAAGTCCATCAAGTATCTCCCACGTTGCTTTTCCTTGTCTCTCCTTCCATCTACCTGTCCTGTGAATATCAAATTTTCCTAATCCTCCTTCCTCACTACATGTCCCTGAAACTTCAGCTATCTTTTTCTGATGTCAAGTATCAGTTTCCTTTTCATGTCCATCCTCTCCAAAACGGCATCATTGCTCACATGTTTTGACCATGGTATCCTCAACATTCTTCTGTAGAACCACATTTTATTCAACCTATACAGTGAGATGAATTAGAGGTCCTACCAGGATTCATTATTACCAGCCGCAATTTTAACAATATATGATATGCAAATAACATATAGCAGATGCAGAAAGGAAACTACAAGAACTCCTACAGAAGGTAGTAAAGGAAAGCAAGAAGAAAGGACTAAACATCAATTAAAAGAAAATAGATTGCAAGGTTACTAGCAAAAAGGAACAGCACAACATGCAAATTACAAGTTGAAGATACCAAAAGCAAACAAGAACAATTTAAATATTTGGGAAGTATGACACTAAAATCCAAGATGCATTGGGATAGTGAAAGAAGCCTTCCAAAAACTAAGCAAAGTATAAAGAAACTGAAAAATTTTGTTAGCAAAAGGAAAAAAGTGTGAACTGTTATGTAATATCAGTCCCCCCTATTTGGCAGTAAATGCTGGACAATCTTACTGCAGATGAAGAAGAGACTTGATGCAAGAGAACTGTGATTCTACAGCAGGATGCTGAGAAGAACAAGGACCAAACATGTGAGCAGCGATGACGTTTTAGAATGGAAGCAGAAAGAGTCAGATGAAATTTCTAGGGCACATAATGAGGAGAGAGGGCTTAGAAAATTTGATATTCATGTGACAGATTGGTGATTTTCTAAGCGCTGCTTAGATGTGGTACAAGGCCAAAAGTATGGGGTACTCAGTGAGAATTGAACTCACTACTCAGGTGTAACTGGTTCTAGTGAGAGAAGCTTGATAACCATTATACCACGTTGAGATGCCTAACTCAAATGACAGATTGAAGGCAAGAGAAGCATAGGAACGCAAAGCATAACCTTCCTAGAACTACAAAGGACAGGAAATAGTGGAGAGCAATGATCTCCTATGATCTGAAGGGCCATGTACAGGGAAGATTTAGCTTGTGTAAATGAATGACAGAGCAAAATGTAGGAAAAATAGCAAAAAGACTAAATTAACTAACAGCTACAAAGAACAGAAAATTGTGGAGAGCCATGATTGCCAATGTCCTGAAGGAACATGATACATCAAAGAAAAATGGTAATATTAGCCATTTCCCTATAAGGAAATATTTGGCATTCATTGACCCAGCAGCCAGTACTGCTTTCAGTTAAAATTTATAAAATCTTTCACTTTAATTTTTCCAGTTAAATAGGTTTCTCAAGTCCAGTAGCTGTTATAGCTCTTTCCCATATTGATAAGGTTTACCTTCCAGACCTTTTGTTTGAATTAGTGTTGAACATCAACATTCTTAAGTCATTATTTTCTTTTCTAGTTACATGTACTATCCATTTTAGTTGTCCCTGCAGTTGGTAGTCCTAAAGTGTTCTGTTATTTGGTACAGTTCTTTGTGAATCTGTAGTGCTAGTTCACAATGTTCAAAGAACGATGACCTTTTCCAAGATCCTCAAGATTCATTTACTTCCTTATTATAGTCCCAAAGTAGAAGAATAATGGTGCAAGTAATGGAGATATGCCAAAGAAAAGTGCTAATGAGTTTCCTTTAGACAAAATGAATTTAAGTAGAAAAAAACAAAAGAATATGCAAAAATAATGAGATGTACAGAAAAAAACGAATCTTCTGTCTTTTATTACAGCATATTGTAATGATTGTTCTATTTTATTATTAGTTACTTTTGTTAATCTTACTGTACCTCAAAGTCTATGGTAAAAATGAATCTTCTATCCATTACATAGCTTTTATGACAGTATATTGTTATAAATGGTCTATTTTATTATCTAAACTTATATAATAAATGGAACTTTGTCTGTGTGTGGCCGTTACCTATAGAATCCAAAACGGCTGAACTGATTTTCTTGAAAATTAACACAGTTGTACTATAAGCATCTGCGAGTGTTATTAGCTAGGTTTTGTGTCGAGGTACCCCCGATAAATATCAAAAATCAATAATCGAAAAAATCGGGTTATAAAAGGAGTGGTCCGATTTTAATCAAATTTCATACACTCATAGACAAAGACATAAGAAACGATATTCAGAAGTTTCAAGGTTGCAGTTCTTACAATAGTGCAGAAAATCAATAATATATATATAATATTAATATATAAATATAGATAATATATAAAAGGCAAGATGTTTGTGTGTGTGTCTGTTTATCTGCCTGTATGTCTGTATTTTTTCAGCCCTTTTATTTTAGTTTTTGCTTTGGGTTTTTGGCTCTAAGTAGGTATAACTGTAGTTCTTAGTCTCAGCCATGATACCATTTACTCAGAGGACTTATTTAGCCTTCAAAATTCAGTTTATGACGAAAAAAACTTTTTTGATATCGATAACAGGAAATCAAAATTTGACTCACATCCATTAATTTTTCATTCAGTCTACGGTTTCGCTTTAACTGGAAACAACTATTGCTTTTTAGTCATTCGTGCCAACGTCCAAAGAGTCTGAGCTCCAGGACCATGGATTAGTTTTAAAGTTTTCTTTACATCCGAGCAATGTCGGGCTATACTGCTAGTTAGCTATAGTTATTAATCTGTTATTAGAGCTAATTCATGATTTAAATTCTATTATAGGTACATATTTACAGGGAAAAACTTAATGTGTGTGTGTGTGTGTGTGTATATTTGGGAAGCAATCACACTTTTGTTAAAAACAACTGACATGTTACTAGGATTTACAATCACATGGCTCAGTGGATGTAGACGTTGATTAGTTCCTGTGACTTGACCCAAAAGAGTTGTGAGTTCAATACCAGGCTACAGCAGTGGTAAACAACTTACAGGGTTAGAGGGAGATAATTCATGACTACCAAAAGAGGCACAATTACGCAAGGAATGAAAACCATATACCCCAGTGATTGTAATAAAGGGTTCAGTTTGAAATTCCTAGCACCTGAAGAAGGCCAGAGTGTACAACGGCCGAAACGTCATGCAAATGGTAACAAAGATGAGGACATTAGTCCGAATAATGTAAACACTGTAAATACTACCTCATCTCAGAAATATAGACAAATGAAGCATCTTTCTAAGCAAGCAAACCTAGCAATGGATTTAATATAGTCTTTCCACTTCATGTCAGCTGAGAACATTAGCTCAAGAAGGAGCAATGAGTCACTTTACTAGAGGTTAGCATCAGCCATGCTGATGGAAGACAGAAAGGGGTCTTTCAGGTGATGATCATTTTTTAGCAAACCTTCTTTATCAACCAACTGTAGCTATATACATGTTTCAGTACAATTTGTGGTATGCTTGGAATAAATGATTAAAATTTTTTTTTTTCAAACAGCCAAAAATGAAAAAGCTCTCCAAGGGGTTTACTTACTGATTCAAATACTGTGGCAGTAGGGAAGATTTTCCCTGAAAAATAAAATAAAATAAGATAAATATATTAAATATCTTTTGTGTAATTTGTTGCATTCACTTACGTGCAAATACCCTTGGGAAAAGTATTAATCCATCTCTTCCCTCCAGTTATAGGTTAAATAACAGGATAGATTGTGTTCTATTGCAGAAAGTAATGGCAACCTACTGCAGGATAAGGATTTTGTGTATGAGATAAAGTGGTTAGGGAAAATGAGAAACTAGGTTTAAGTAGAAAGTAAAGTATAGTCAGTGTATCTGACTATACTTTACATCCTATCTACACCTGTCGCCATTCTTTGATTCTTTCATCATGCCTCTTTAGTTCTTCCTCTCTCGTTTTCCTCTTTTCATTTTTATTTCCTCTATGTCCTTTTTATGATTCCCCATTCTTGTTTCTCATTTTCCCTATCCCCTTTACCTCATACACAAAAAAAATTTTGCCAATAAAAGAAAATGAATTTCCATCTCTCTTCAAAAAAAATAATGTTTACTACCTGATGAGACATTGTTCTTTCAATGTCGAAACAAAACGTATACTTTTGTAGTAGATTGTAGTTTGGACATGTTGTAAAATATAAATAATAATAAATATTCATAGCTCTATTTTTATATTGAGTACTGTTTTAAATTAATGTTTTGTATGTTGTAAATATTTTCTTCATTCCTTATTCATTTGGATATATATATATATATATATATATATATATATATATATAAAAATCCAAAATTTACATGATTGGATGATCATTTCAACGAATTGAATTTGCTTCATCGGCAATCTTTAATATTATAGAAAATTCAAAAATTTGTTTAGTATGTGCAAAAAGAAAACTGGAAGTAAGCTTACAGGGTGCGATGCATAAATTGTCGTCTACATTACACACACAAAAAAATAACATTGACATCTTGTTTTAACAGATATATATATATATATATACTAAAATTATACAAAAACATATTGGAATACTAAAGAGTAGATTTGTTCAATAAAATCACCATTGGCTTCAACTATGTCCTCCAGGTGACTTTGGAATCTCCTACAACTCTTCTGAATGATCTCCTTGTTTAAGTTGGTGAATACTGCTATAATCCTTGCCTTCTGTTCATCTTTGGTTTTACAAGGAATTTTGTTGGTCTATCGCTCAACTGCACCCCACACAAAATAATCAAAGAGGTTGCAGTTTGAGGAGTTAGATGTAAGAGGTGATGTGGTCGCAGAAATTGTCTGACAGCCATGACTGAGTTCTCCAGCTCTGTGAGATGATGCCAAGTCTTGGATATATCAACCAACTGTTTCTGAATAATTGACACAGAAACACACTGAAATGTTTGTATTAGAGCATGAATGCCTTGTAGTAAAGCAAGCTGTTTCCAAGTCTGTGGTGGAGGGAATTGTGTCATAGTGCTCTTTTTCTAACAGACGGTACCCAACTGACCCTACTATACAATGCAGTTGCTAAAATCAAAAAAAAAAACAATATGTATGCACAAAACTAAAATAATAAAATGCAAACTATTTACTCATCACATCCTGTAATTTTCATCTGAGTTTAACAACAAAAAAATAAAAGAGAAAAAAGCCAAGAAGCTGACCAGGAAGTGATCGCTCCTGGTTATGTCACTTGAGAGATGGGGCTGATTTTTTAAACCAGAAAAACCCATTAATAACTATACTCTTTTTGTCTCTTCTATTTGTAAATGAGTCTCATGATGAATCTGAAGAGATGTTCATGTCCATCACATGGGAGGTAAGAAAGTTCAGAGGACAGAGACCTCTGGCCTTTCTTTAGGTTCTCTTTGTCTATTCTATTTGCCTTCTCATGTTTTTGAAGGATGTTTTTCATGAAGGGCTCTTCTTCAATTATATCTTTCTGCTGCTTCTGTCTCCCATTTGGCTGGATCAATTTCCATCCTCACTAAGGTGTTTTTGAAATGATTCTTGAATTGATGACATAAGGTTCCATGTGGTCTCTTGCCAGAAGCAAACTCTGAAAAAAGGACTCATTTGGCTAGGCTACTTACTAGTACAGGAAGCTATTAAACCCTCAAATATTTGGGGTTTTTTTCAAAAAAATATTAAGCAAATTATAGGATGTGTCGTACCACTTGGAACATCTTAGCAGAAAGGAAATATGGGTAGGACCCTTCACCAAATTCCATTTCAAATCAGATTAAGCAACTTACACAGTTTTTCGCTCCAGTGATTAGGATTGTTGATTGTTTTGCCACATGAGTTGAATCTAAAATTATAAAAGCAAAGTTAAAAATAAATAACAATAAAGGTTGAAATTCAAAGACTACATTTTGATAAACTAAATAAAGTTATATAATTTTTCATAAACTATTCAATAAGCTGTGCAAATTTTAAAAGGAAACATGAAGAAATAAATTCAGTGTATTACTACTCGAAGTGTGGTATCCATACTCCAACAACTATATACCTGCCAAAAAAAAAAATTGGTTTTGAAAACTAAAGCACCTTTTGTTACCCTGACTTTTACAGAGATTTTGCAGCTATTACATATACTCTTCAGGAAACTTGGTTATGACAATAATGTTCCCCTTGTACAAGGCCCAAGAGTCACTCAAAATAGATGGTTACAGAGTAAGAGACACCACCACAAGTAAGGTGATAAAACCACCAAGATACAAAGGGCCACCTGATGTAGAAAAGTCTTTATTTTGTAGTTTGCTCAGTTCACATTCCTCTCTGTTCTCTTGAACAGGAGCAGAGTTTTATCCCTTGCTTCTAGTTTAGGAGTGGGTTTCCAGTGCCTTCTTCTAAAATCTTTTCATTCTTTTTCACTCCTTGTGTCTTAGTGGCATTATTGCATTGTTTGGGGTGAAAATCTTTTTTTGTAAAGTTTGAACATTTTTATAATTTCAGTTATAAAAAGTCATTTTCATAGTTATTTATTTATAATATAGTAAATAATAAACATTTAATTACAGTTCATCATGTATTTTTTATAATCTTGTGAACTATAAGAATATTTGTACATGTCCTGGGTAAGATGATTAACTACATCCGGTAGCAAGGCCTCTGATCGAGAGATTGGAGGTGTTGAGGAGTGTGAAACCATCTGTTAATTGCTTTTGTTCCCAGGTCCACACTGACATAGAGTAGTAGCACCTGTTAGGGTTCCAGCTTTGGGAAAATAGTGAACCCCAAAACCAAAACAAAATAAATGTTTAAAGTAAAAATACCAGCAATATATTTTTATATATATAAAAAAAAAATCAGCAATACATATTTATAGTAAAATGACCAACAATAAATTTTTAAAACAAAATGATCAGCAATACATTTTATCAGTAGTTGATGCCTTAAAATTGCATACAAAATATTTAGATTCCGGCATTAAATAACCTATAGAGGTTGATATGCCTGTAAATAAAATCAATCAACCAACCAACATGAAAGAATTCTTTCATTACATTAATCTATATAATATCCTAAATTTTCTTAAAGAAATCAAATTGTATTCCAAAATATAACTACAACATAAAATACACATATCACAATCTCTAGTAAATGTTGTCCATATAAAAAGCAGAGTATTATGTACCATATATTCAATTATGAAAGCAGAATGACATATATCATATTTATATTACTTCAAAGCTCCCCCAAAAATTAAATTTTGGCATTAATTGACCCATATAGAGTTTATATGCCATTTGTTACGAGGATGCATTTATATAAAAAATAATATTAATAATGTCTAAACAGTTATAGTAAGGGATTCTATTGAGTCCTACTTGTTATTACAAAAAAGTTTTAATTCATGAATTAGTTGTTAAATAGAGAAATTAGGAATAGAACATTTTGGAAGATTGTAGAATCTTCCAGTGAAAACTAGAGAATTCTAAAGGATTCTAGAATATGCAAATTAGGTGTTAGCTCCTATAAAAATCGGTTTGGGGAAGAGAGTAGTTAGTTGTTAAGAGGATCTGCTGATATTATCAACTCTGGCCCGATTCATGGATCTGTGCATCCAGCCGAAATAATCTCTAAGAAAAGTTACCGACCAACTAAAACCTGAAAGAGAACCTCATGGAACTAAATGGGTAAATAGATATTTTTGGTTCTTTCATTGATCATACTGGAAATTATTCTTTATAAACACATTTGAGGATTTCCATAAAGTATAGCACTTAAACTACTTTGCTAAGTTAACTGGGTAAAGACACTTGACACTTTCCTTCCCCTTCGTAACACTTACCCATCACTCTACCCACAGTAAACTCTATGTTTTCTATTCGAATGCAAAAAATTGTATATTTGTAATTTTTTTTTTTAATCATATCACCCCGAGCAAGGCGGTAATGCCACTGATGTGCAAGGGGCTATGTGAGAGTGAAAAGATTGGAAAAAAGAAAGCCGGAAACCACATCCTGAACAGGGAACAAGGGATGAACCTCTACACCTGTACAATAGACGTGGGTGGAGTGTGTACCAGGCGATAGTTTAGTCTATCTACTCCAATTGAGAGAAAAATGAAAATGAAAAGGAAAAGTGAAAAGATTGGAAAAGAGAAAGCCGGAAACCACATCCTGAACAGGGAACAAGGGATGAACCTCTACACCTGTACAATAGACGTGGGTGGAGTGTGTACCGGGCGATAGTTTAGTCTATCTACTCCAATTGAGAGAAAAATGAAAATGAAAAGGAAAAGTGAAAAGATTGGAAAAGAGAAAGCCGGAAACCACATCCTGAACAGGGAACAAGGGATGAGCCTCTACACCTGTACAATATACGTTGGTGGAGTGTGAACCAGGCAATAGTTTAGTCTACCTACTCCAATTGAGAAAAAAAAAAAAATGAAAAAGATATTTATATTTTGTGTTATCATTTTTTTCTTTTGTTACACTTAACATGTAATACATTAAACAAACAAATCAATTAGTATATTATAATCTTGTAAATAAATAAGTTGTTATGTGTCTCTATTTCTGCGATGAGGTAGTATTTACAGTATTTACATTCTTTGTTGCCATTTGTATGATGTTTTGGCTGTTGTGCACTCCGGCTTTCTTCAGGTGCGAGGAATTTCGAACAGAACCCTTTATTACAATCACTGGGGTATATCATCTCTATCCTTTGCGTAGAGCCTCTTCTGGTAGTCATGAGTTATCTCCCTCTAACCCTGTAAGAACACATCAGTCAGTGGATATAGATGTTGGTTAGTTCCAGTAACTCGACCCAAAGAGTTGTGAGTTCAATACCAGCCAACAGGAGCGGTGAACAAGTAGCTTCGAATTTATTTCGACTGTTCTATGTTAAACTTTGCCAACTACTTTAACAACATATCAACACTTGTTGAGTTACTTAATGCTAAATACAAGTCTTACAGATCAAAAAGGACAGATTGAAAAATGCAGACATACACTACTGGACATAAATATAAGACCACCCCAGTGTTTTAAAAAAATGATGTATTTCATACTATTTTTTAGTATTTATTGCCAACTGTAAATGAAAATAGAATAGTTCTTTTGTTAATACTGCACAATAACATGTGCATCAAATGAATTTATAAATATTTAATAATTATCTATATTGCAGTTTCATCAATGAAAAAATGAAGAAAATTTAGGGTGATTCGGATGAGTTCATCTTTGCTTCCTTGCCTGGTAAAATTTTGCAAAGTAATAATAACAAAAGAACCATTCTTAGAGGGAGATAACCCATGACTTCCAATCGAGGCTTTACGCAAGGAATGAAGATGATATACCCCAGTGATTATAATAAAGGGTTTGGTTCAAAATTCCAAGCGCCTGAAGAAGGCCGGAGCGTACAATGGCCAAAACATCATAATAATGGCAACAAAGATGAGGACAATAGTCCAAATAATGTAAATACTATATATATATTCTTTTTAAGAAATCAGTTTTTAAATCAGGTTTCATTGATGTAAAAAGGGTTTTGTTGAATCAAATGTATTACTGGTACTTATATTTTTCTTCAAAAATACGCTGCTGTTAATATTTTTTAAATGCAAAAATGTATTGTTGATCATATTTTTCTTCATAAATATATTGCGGATGATATTTAAAATTTTTTCTTTCAAAAATGTTTTGCTGGTAATATTTTCTTCTCCAAAACATTATTGCTAGAATTTTCGCTGTAAAAATCTGTTTTTATATTTCCATAGGGTTTTGACCCCAGTTTGGTGTTTAACTATTTGACCATAGCTGAGACCCTAACAGGTGCTACTACCCCAGGTCTGGGTGGACCTGAGAACAACAGCAATTCAGAGGGTTGCTGACATGATGGAAAAGCTGAATTTCAGTGTCTTTACAAGAATAATTTTTTTAAATTTTCAGATATGCAAATCTTTTCATGGCACTTTCTGCACCTATCTTTCTTCTTCTATGTACCATGTTTCTTCAGGACGAAGGCGATTATGGCCCTCTGCATCTTCCTATCTTTTGTAGCTCAATATATTTTGTTTTGTTAATTTTCTCAAACCCTGCTATTGCTATCCGTTTGCTTAAGCCTATCAAGTATGCCACATGCTGCTTTCCCCTGTCTGTTTTTCCCTCTATCAGCCCTGTGAGTATCAGGTTCTCCAAGTCCTCCTTTCTCATTACGTGTTCCAGAAACTTCAACTGTCATTTCCTGATGTTAAGTATAAGTTTCCTTTTTGTAACCATTCTCTCCAAAACCTTTCTTCTATAAATACTTTCACGGCTTCTGCTCCGATGAACTTAGATCACTGGTGCTCCCTAAATACGAATTTGAACGAGATACTAGATTAGCAAATAGATCCCACCCTTTAACAGTGAAATCGATAAAATGCAGTCGTAACTTCTAGTCCAACAGTTTCTTTCCTCGCACTTCCCGACTGTGGAATTCCCTTCCACACGATTGCTTCCCCGACAGCTACAATCTCCAGGAGTTTAAATGTAAGGTCAATAGACACCTCCTAACACACTAACCTGCTCCCATTCTATAAAACACTCTTCCCATCTGCCCAACCCTCATCCTCGCTATCCTTACTCATCTGTCACCTTCCTCCTGACATTCCCTATGTCTAACCACTCCTTCTCTTTACCTTCCCCTATGTAGCCCCATGCGCAATAGTGGCAGTGGAATGCCTTGCTTGGGGTGAGATGATTAAAAAAAAAAAAAAACCCTTCCCATTGCTCACATGTTTGATCCATGGTATTCTCAGTAGCCTTCTGTAGAACCACATTTTTGTTGCTTCAAGTCTCTTCTTCATCTTTAAGATTGCCCAGCATTTGCTGTCATATAGGAGGACAGATATCACGTAACAGTCCAGTACTCTATTTTTTGTTTCCAACAAAATTTGCCTGTTTCTTAATACTCTGTTTAGATTTGGAATGCACCTTTGGACATCAAAATGTGTCTTCTTTACCAGATCATTTTCTATTGACAAAATAGTTCAAATATTTAATGTTGTGAGTCATGGAAACCACAATAATTTTTTTTTATAAGCTTCGGTTTTGGAAGATCCCAAACATGTTGCCCTGATGGTGCCCAAGTTTCAAGTACCTTGAGCCAGCCCTGTTTACCAAATAAGGTTTAAATCTAATATTGAACAAATTGAGCAATATGGCAAAACCTAGCTACCATAAAAAGATATACTGGTACCTGTTCGGCTTGTAACCTCTTCAATTGCAACATCCCATATAATTTGTCCAGGCCTAAAAGAAAATGCTTTAAAGAGTTATAAACATATAAAATAGCAATAAGTTTTTAATATAATAAATAAAACAATAATTGGTACAGGCAAGGTTCTCCATTTTTTCAGGAATTTCTGTTGTAGTTGGTAATTTCATGAGAATTTCAAACCAAACTCTATATTTGTCCATACTTCTGAGATGGGGTAGTATTTACACTATTTACATTATTCAGACTATTGTCCTCATCTTAGCTACCATTTGTGCGACATTTTGGCCATTGTATGCTCCAGCCTTCTTCAGGTGCTAGGAATTTCAAACCAAACTTTTCATAACGATCACTGGGATGTATCATTCTCATTCTGGTAGCTATGAGTTATCTCCCTTTCACTTAACTCTATGAGTTATTTGTTCACCAACAATCTAATAAATAAATAGTGTTTAATATTTTTGTTGTAAATTCTCAAGAACGAAAAATGGATGAATTCACTTTCTTCATGTTTTAGTTTTATTTTATTCAGTCAGTTAAGTGATTCACTTATTCACAAATGAATTCAATTATTTTTTAAATGTTTCTTTGTTAGTAAATTTAAAAATATTTTTGTTTAGCATCTTGTAGCCGGACGAAGCGTCCACTTACTAATTTAGATTTACGAGTCGACTCGACGTAACCTTAGTCATGGTGAAATAAAACAGACAATAAGAAAGAACGAGTAAGGCAAAAGTAACCAGAACAATGTATTGACAAAGGTTACATGGGGTTGAGAGAGCATGCATAAGAAAGTGAAAAGGAAAGAGTCATTCCCCTTCGTCTGTTCGTAGAAACAAAATAAGATGTATGAAGTTTTTTCTCTAGCTGAAAGAAAGGTTTGTAACAATTGTTAAGATTTTCGTAAAGAGTTCAAAGTTCAAATCCTTGATGAAGAAAGTCAGACAGAAGACAAAGTTCTGTGTCTGTGTGTGCGTTGAGTAGAGAGAGAGAGAGAGACTTACATGCGAATGTAGTAGTCGGTGGATTTCTACTGACGAAGGTTGGAAAAATTGTGGATTTATGTGTAGGAAGTTATTTTATGTAAAGTCCTGTTTGAATGAAAGTTAATGTGCATAGTGTTAATGTAGAAGAAAAATAAAAGAAATTTTTGCGCCACTAATTGCTACACGCAATTAGTGCGTGTGTGTTTGTGTGAGTTAGGAAGACATGTTTGCTCTTGTCCCGGGACGAAATCCTAACTAGTGTACCACGTGATGTTTTCCGTTTTTATTAGCATCGTTTTTGGCGGGAACCAGTCATCACGTGGACGGCGAGTGACCATGCGTGTGTGTGTGTGTGGGGGGGGGGGTGTCAATGTATGAAACCCCACAATCTGTTAACCCCAATTTATTTGATTTTATGAAATTTTGAGAAATTCTTTTTGTAGCATTTAATGTTTACATTAGTTATAAGGGCAAGTCCTTGGAGAATTTAAATCATGAAACTTATTTAGTCAAGCAGATTTTCTGGAGATGGAGTTCAGCTCGAAAGTGACATGAGTGACTGGGCAGAAGATTTTCCCACAGTAGGTTGCCATTACTTTCTGTAATAGACTAGTGTAGCAGTGACTTACCTTGGTAATCTAAAAGGGCCAAAATTCACGTGTATGTTTTGTAAGGGAGTGTGGAGATGGTAAATTGATGAGCTTCAGAAAAATGATGAGTCAGACAGCACTTCGTGCTGATAGAGGTGGTGGTGTCGCTTGTAGCCATTTTTATTGGTTGGTTCTGGGCGCTCATTAGCTGAGTGCTGGTTGGGTTAGGTGTATAAAAGATATGGTATGCTCATTTAAGAGGCATTCAGTTTTTCATTTGTGATGATAGGCAGCATATTGGCGATTGAGACAAGAAGTGTGGATTTGTTTTGCCTAGTGAACCTATTGTGCTCATTACCTTTCTTTTCCTGTGTGTGCTTCCAACCAAGTTTTTGCAACAACTAGTTGCCAACCAAGGCTTTTGAACCCAATCTGTCTTGTTATTTAACTCATAGCTGGAGGGAGAAGCGACAGATAAATACCTTTCCCAAGGGTATTTGCAACTGAGTGAATGCAACGAATTCAACTGGAATTCAATCTTGGCTCTCCAATTTCTCATTCTGATGATTACTTTTTAAAACAATAATTAACACTGCTGAAGATTGAAGGTTTCATGGGGAAACCCTCCTTTGGCAATTGGTCTTTTTACAGGCACAATTATCCACACTTGCCAATAAATTATTTAATTGTAAAATACTCAAATATTGCCTTTTCCTATTGTGTTTATATACTTTACCATCAACATTGTCTTTATATTTTTGTGCAAAACAGAGTATAACAACTGGAATTTTAAGTGTACTTTATTTTTCTAGTGCGCAGGGGGTTACCATTGCAATGAGAAAAAAGACTGGATACCAGGAGTGAACAGGATTCAAGAAGACAGCAGATGGCAATTGACGTTGCATTTAAATTTTTTGGAGACCGTAGCTATCAAGGAAGCAAGAAAACGGAAAGGAGTTCCACAGGCGGGAAATGCGAGGAAAGAAACGTCACGCCGGTGAGAAAGTGACTGAAGTCGAAATGCCAAGTCAATTAGGTATTTTTAACAAACTCGAAAAAAAAAATAATGTTATAAAATTTGAATTTTTTTCTTTTTGAAGGGGGGAGAATTTTTTAGAAAAAATAATTTTTTATGATTTTTTTTTTAAGTTAAATGAAAAACTACCCCCAAAGAATCTTGTATATTTGTGGCTTTTTTTTAAATTAATAGACATCGAATCTTGTAATAAAATTTATTTTTATTCAGTTAAATAAATTATAAATAAATAAATTTAAAAATTACTTCAATATCCGTCACCTGTTGTTTGTTTTTTAATCAAATTATATTTTTATAGATTCTAAAATATTAAACAGATCACAATTGTAAAGAAATGGACTTACCCAGCAGGCATTGTTTTTTTATTTGTTTAAATTAACAGTGAATTCATTAATAACTCACTTCCCCGCAAAGAAAAACTTTATTTTTATGAGAGTAACTAAGGAAAACTTAAGACAAGAAAACAAAACTACTGAATTTGAAATGACCAATATATTACAGAACCTTAAACGAATGCACCCAAGCCTTATTTCTTTATTTTAAATTCGATTTAAAATATTATTGTCCTCATTTTTACTGTTGTTATCAGAACGTTTCGGTCGATATTCTCCCCAGTCTTCATCAGGTGTATGTTATCTACACGAAATTCTGAACTAAAGGGCGGTAGAGAATGTTTTCATTCCACTGCCCTTAGGTATTGTGGTGAGTAGAAAATAAACTTTCTTTTCTTTACTGTTTGCAAATTCTCGAGCCAGTGTGAAAAAAAATATTAATTAACCAATGAAAAAAAAAAAATTTACTCGGGGCCAAAAACAAGGCCGACCTTTTTTTTTCTATTCTGTTCTCTACCTTCATGGCGTTCACATTTGGTTGGCATGCAGAATGAATCAGGAAGAGATCAAGATCATTTAATTACAACGATGATAACTCCTCATCCAGAAATTTAGACAGAGACAAAAAATATATCGATCAAAATTTAATTTTTAAATTTATGATATTTAAAAATTACTATATAATTTAAAATTTACGACATCATTGTAAGTTTATTTTTTATTTTTTTAGTAGTCATATTTTTAAAAATATCAAAGTGAATACAATTAAAATCTAACATTTTCAAAAATCAATTCTTTGATAATTAATCCATTTGATTATTAACAATTAAATTAAATAATGCGTGCTATTTCCTCAATGAGCAGTTCTGAAAAGAGAATATGACAAAAAATATTCCTAGACAGTAGACATGGACAGCAGAACAAGAAAAATAGATTCTATTGCAAAAAATTCACTTAAGAAATGGTTACTCCGATTAAGTGATACCCGATTCTGAAGTAGACTTGAGGTCACAACGGCCGAAAAATTGGGATAATATAAGCAAATTCTGGATTTAACGATATTCCTAATGATAATCCCATAAAATTCAAATAAAATTACATGCTGAGAAACTTTTGGGGGGAATGTTTAAACCTGACATTGTGCCTGTAAAAGAAAAAAAAATTGTCAAAAGGACTGTTATTCCCTTGACGTCGCTATTATTGTATACTTCTTTCTTTCTTTTTTCTACAAAATTAAAATATGTTACCAAAGTAAAATGTGATATTTATTTACCTTTTATAAAGATTTATCATTTTTACAATTTTATAAAGTAAATTTTAAAATAAATCTTTTATTCAAAAATTTACAAAAATTTATCAAAAACGTATACACAGTAAATATTAGCAAGATACACTATTTTTATGAACATGAAATATCAAATATTTAAAAATAAAACTTAAAATAAGCATAATGAAATCTTTTTTGTTTTTTGGTTCTATTGTGCTAAGTTTTATTTTTTTGTTTCTAATTTTGTGTTATTAAACGTTTATACAAAAAAAAAAAAAAATCCTATATACAAAAATATGTAACATTTTATTTGTTCCCGAATGTGCACTCTGGAACAAAAACTCATAGACAACTATATTGTATTTCACCGTTTTCGGTGCTTCTTGAATATTGACATGAAAGAGAAACATTGATTTTTCATTTATGTTCACAGGTAAGTGGATTGTCTTTTTATTTTAGTCTTTTGAATGGAATCAATGCAACCAATCATTGAGAATTTATTAATATAATAATAGATACCTTTTCTTTTATAAAAGACCGATTTTTAAACACTTTTTCATTTTCCTACCCATTTTTTACCAATCACTTAGCAAGCAAGAATCTGCCTGCATATCTTCTGATTTTATCTTAAAAATGCTTTTTGATGCTAAAATTAACTGAAATTATCTTCTTTTTCAAAGAAGCGAATGCCAGAAATTTATTTAGAAAAAAAATAATAAAATTGTTGGAAAAAGAAAAAGGGTGTGTTTTTGTTTTCTTCGGTTTGAAAGACGCAAAATATTGGTGAGATACTTTAACAAATTAAATTCATGTTTATTTATTCTTCTGAGATGTTAAAAAATTGCATTTGTAAAGAAAGACCTTTCCTGATTATTATTTCTATGAGTTTTGAATCATTTTCTATTCACAATTTCACTTTCATTACTTAGTTTTTGAAGAGAAAGAAAAGTAAAAAGTTAAAGTATCAAGAAAGAATCTTCTTACTCTTAGAATAAAAATATGTAAAACTTAAAAAAATTATAACTTTGTTCAGATAGTGTTACATTTTTTGTTCTCTCCCCTTCAACTTCATTCTTGAAAAAATAATTTAAATTATTTGTGAATAAGTCCTGAAAATTTCATTAAAATTTTACAATTATTTTATTTTTGCAAGAATTTCCAAATTAATATTTTTCACTGGGGGGCCGAGGGTGGAAACGCTATCAATAAAATCTAGTCCCACGCTGACGGAAAAAAAAAATTTAACCAAAATTTCGAACATGTTAAAATTAAAAAAAAGACTGTTTTTTCCTCTTAAACATTTTGGCGGAAAAACTTTGTTTTTTGTTAAATTTTGGGCCTTTTTTCTTCATGCTATGCTGTTCAGCAGAAGAAATAATCGGAATAAAAAAAATTGCAGCAGACAATGGAAAAACAGTCATAAGTAATTGATTGGTACTTTATTTAAACAAAAAAAACACTAAATCTGTTGAACTATAATTGCCGGCATTGAAGAGAGATGGTATTTTTTAATTCATATTCTCAGAGTCCCTTGATAGAAATTGAGTGACATTGGTTGAGTATGGAGATTATCTCATAACAACAACAGTTCTTCCTACCATATTTTTTTTCTATAATCGTTTCACCCCCTCCCCTTAAGCAAGACAGTACTGTCACTTGTGTGCAGAGGGTCATACGAGAAGAAAGTGAAAAGAAAGGATACAGGAGATGTCAGAGAAAGATAGGAATCAGAAAGATAAAAGATGGCAGTTGACATTGCACTTATACTCTTGGAGATTGTAACAATCAGGAAGCAAATATATGGAAGGGAGTTCCATGAGCAGGAAGTGTGAGAAAAGAAGCCTCTAGAGTAGAAGTGGTGGTTACATTTGACTCTTTTGACTGAAAAGGTGAGACCTTGTAAATTTGTGAAGAGGGAGTACCAGAGATATAAGCTCATTGAAGCAGAAGCCATGCAAATATTTGTAGAAGACAGAGGGAAGCCACATCCTGTTGGTGAGAAAGTAACTGAAGTCAATTTTTTTTTTCTTTAATCATTTCAATCCAAACATGACAGAACTGCCACTGGTGCACAGGGGGTTACAGTGATAGAAAAAACAAGATACGGGAGATGTTGTAAAAAGATAAGAGATGGATGGGAATCAAGTAGATACATGATGGCAGTCAACATTGCATTTAAACTTTTGGAGATGGGGAAGTAAGCAATCAGTCAGGATTTCTAGAAACTGCCCAAAATGTTGATATTCAATCTGCTTATTTCCTGCTTGACATTCTCCAGCTGTTCCCAGTTGTTCAAAGTTCTCACACTCAATGTCCTGAAAATTAATTTGTGTGACACCTGTTGCTCATGTTGTTCCTTTCCGGGCAAGGGATCAGTTTAAAGGAATTGTCCCCTTTATGCTGTCTGCTTGCTTTAATAATCAGATGTATGCCTGGGTGGAACAAGAAAAGTGACCATAAATATACCAGAGATGGAATTACTGCAGTATCAGAAATTGTCATATAGAAAAGATTTTTGATGACCACGAAGAAGAAAGGCATGAACAGTAATATTTTCCACCATTGATGATATTTTACTTGTGTTAATTTTGATTCATTTATTATGGCTTATTTTGCAGGTTATTTAAAGCCAGAAAATATCTTTAGTTTGTAGGTGTCCTTTGTGGAGAAGTATATGTTAGGAAGACCACATCAATGGACAAAATTGTTTATTGACTCTGATTTAAGTCAATTTTCAGTCTTGTATACATATCCAGAGATCTGATTTGAAAGTACTGCTTTTCTTCTGATTGGCTCAAAGACTTGTATCCTGGTTGTAAAAACTTTCTGATTGGTTGGTTAGAATAGCTGTCTGGGTGGAAGAAGAGATGGTTTATCTTTTGTGATTGTTGAAAGATATTGTCAGGAAACGTTGGTGCTGCTATAGTATGTAGCCTACCTCTTTGATTCTTGTGTAGTATGTGGCCTACCGCTTTGATTCTGGTGTAGTACGCTGCCTACCGCTTTGATTCTGGTGTAGTACGCTGCCTACCGCTTTGATTCTGGTGTAGTACGCTGCCTACCGCTTTGATTCTGGTGTAGTACGCTGCCTACCTCTTTGATTCTGGTGTAGTACGCTGCCTACCGCTTTGATTCACCAAACAGTGTTCATTAAGGTTCCATTCATTTTGAATATAAAGCCCAGTACTGTGCATCAACCCCAACAGATATATTCATTGCATTTGGTTGCCAAAAACTGAAATTACATTTGACTCACTGTTTTTCTATGTGCCATGTACCATTGTTGACCTTCATGGCTTTCGATAATTTCAGTATTAACTGAACCAAGTACATACTAGGGTCATCATAGATAAACTCTTCTTGCTTAATGAATATTTGATTTGACTGAGACCTTTCATATCAATCACATATTATGCAACTGATCTCTCATCTTGCGATGCTAAAAATATGATACAAAAACAAACCCGAAACATGACTGAGATATGGAGAATAACAAGAAGAAATGAATTCTTTTATTACTTTTGTCTTGTCTTGGGTTGAAGAAAAATCAGACAAAAGTAAAAATACCAGAATTTCTTTCTTCCTTTTCTCCAAATCTCATTCTCTGGTAAAACTTTAATCAAAGCGAAACATTGATAAACATTTTCTATTTATTCTTTATCTTATCATATATTTCTTTCTTCTTTTCCTCCATAACGCAGTCTCTGATGAAGCTTTAATAAATGTGAAACATTTTTTTTTTTTTATAAGCGTTTCACCCCGAGCAAGGCATGTCACTGCCACTACTGTGCAGGGGGCTACGTAGAGTGGAGAAAGGCTGGTTAAATATAGGAAATAACAGAGGGTGGGTGATAGGCGGGTGAGGATACCGAGAATGAGGGTTGGGTAGATGAGAGTGTTGTGAGAATAGTTGGGAGTTAGTGTGATAGGAGGTGTCTATTGACCCTACATTTAAACACCTGGAGATTGTAACTGTCGGGAAAGCAGACTTGTGGAAGGGAGTTCCACAGGCGGGAAGCGCGAGAAAAGAAGCTGTTGGAGTAGAATTTACGGTTACATCTTATTTGTTTAACTGTAAAAGGGTGGGACCCAGTTGCCAATCTAGTATCTCGTGTAAATTCGTGCTTAGGCGGCACCAGTGATCTAAGCTCATCGGAGCAGAAGCCATGAAAGTACTTGTAGAAGAGGCACAGGGAAGCTACATCACGTGCTAAATTGATAAACGTTTCCTATTTGTTCTTTATCTTATCATATATTTCTTTCTTCTTTTCCTTTATATCCCAGTCTCTGATGAAAATTTAATTTCCTATTTGTTTTTTCTCTCTCATCATTCTGTCGAATTCCAATCCACATTTGATGTTGTATCTCAGTGTGACTCTTATTATTATTGACAGATTTTTATTGCAGTTCTAAGAATGTCATTTCGAGGCAGAGGGAAGAGATTTCATGGACACAACTATGGAGGCCGTGGGGGAGGTGGTGGTGGCAGAGGAGGTGGTGGTGGTGGCAGAAGATACTTTGATGATGATAATTCTACATTTGATGGTGGTAAGTGCATTAAAATCATTCAATGAGTAAACATATTTGAAATTTTATTCATTATCATTATATTAGGGTGATGCAAATGTTTCTTACAGTGGGTTTTTTTTTTCTATTTCACCTCAAGCAAGGCAATGAAGCCACTAAGATGTAAGGGTCATTACTGAATGTGAAAAAAAAATATTAGTCCTGATACGTCATCTCAGCTTTAGCCACTTTTTCCAATACAGTAACAGAGCTTCCTTGTTTTTTTCTACAAACATTTCCAGAGTAATTGTTCTTTTCTCTTTATTACCTATGTGCGTTGTCAGGTAATGAATATCGGCTTGGAATGAGGAATTGGAGAGCTGAGTACAAATTCTCTTTGAATTCATTGCATTAACTTACTCGCAAATACCTTTGGCAAAGGCATAAATCCATTTTTTCTCCCACTAGCTATGGTTTAAATAGCAGGACAGATTAGGATCTATAGCTTTGATTGGCAACCAGTTTATTGCAGAAAGAAATGGCAACCTACCACAGAAAAATCTTCTGTCTAGCCAATCATGGATTGAAAGAGACATGAATGTCCAAGCGTGTATCATGTATGGCACTTGATTGACAGACTGACTAGATTGATAGCTATGTCTCATTTTATTTTTTATCAGGAATTAAGAAAATATAAGTTTTTGAAGAAGAAAGTTTTTCAAAGGTACAAGGAATAAAAGTCCCACTTTGTTTATTTCTCTATCATCAAAAAATGACACAGGAGTGATCAAAAGTTCTGACTTTAAAATCTTTCTCTTTGTGCTTCAGTTTATTATAACGCTAATGTGTAATAAATATCAGTTTTATTGCCAATTTTGTTATTTTGTTGAATTTTTATTCCTTAAATTTTATCAACGAACCTATTATATATATATATATATATATATATATATAAAATTTTGTTTTTTAATTAAAAATACATTGCGACACGGAAATTTCTATGTTTCAAGATTTCTATCTTGTCATCAGGCAATGTTAGATCATAGTTGTGAAAATGATTTTCATTTAAATATTAGAAACAATACATTTGTTATTTATAAATATGGGAAGACATAAATATTTATGTGTGTTAAATTTAACTAATCAGAGATTCACTTTAAACTTGAAAAAAAAGTTTATATTTTTGGGGAATACATTTCTTCTTTCAATTTTAATGGTCAAAGTGCCAACCTAATTTTTAACACCCCTACTTAGACCCTATTTCCGTTGATGTATCCATTATTGTTATGATATTCTAATACAATTCTAAATATCATAATACAATCTTTTAGATATTTATTTAATTAATACAAAAATTTTTTAAATATCAATTTAATTATTTTAATATCTATTCAATTATTTTTTCTTAAACAAATTACTGAATATATGCCAGTTAATGAACATAATTGTTTTTTTTTTAATCCATATTCTAAAGTGAACATTTTGCATTGTTTACTTATGACATTTATTTCATTATGTTTATTTAATAGATTTTAATCTTAAGAACTTTAATAATATATAGTTTTTCATATAGACATAAAGGGCATGGGTCATATAAAGACTTACATATTCTAGCTTTTTATAAAAAAATTTCCATTTTAATATGGGTGTTTTATTTGTTTCCTTTAGATACCAATAATATTTCGATAGGGATGTTCTATTTCTGTACTTATTATTAAACGGAGATGTGTGTTGATAAAATCGTTTTTTCAGAGAGTTTTTAGTACTACCCACATAAATCTTTTACTAGGGTTTTCCACTGAAGAAATTTTACATTGATAGACAACTGATTCTGTTAGACACCTGTTTTCCAAAGGACAATCTATAAGGTTTCTACAATTACATTTATTATTGTCCAAATTGTTTATTTCAGTCATTATCTCTCTCTATTGTGTGTATATATATATATATAAAATCAAGAACAAAAATGGCATGTGGTTAAAATCCCAAAACAGATCCTATTAATATTAAACTCATTAAAATTAAAAATGATCCTGGAAGAGGACTCGATGTAAACAGTATTATCTATATACAGAGCCAAATATGTATATTTTCAAAAAAAGAGAGATTGCTGCTTAATTACACAATATATTATTTCAAATAAAACTTTGAAAATTACATATGCCATATGTCCATTTCAGAGAGGAAAAACCTCACTTCTTCAGTGGCAAAATGAATTTTGCCACTGAAGAAGTGAGGTTTTTCTTCATTGAACTGGCCATATAGCATATGTAATTTTCAGAGTTTTATTTGAAATAATATATTGTGTAATTAAGCAGCAATCTCTCTTTTATGCTAGTTTCCTTAAAAATGACAGACAAGATGCTATGGTTAATTTTTTTATGTAACTGTTCATGTGATTTAATAATTTTTTTTTCTTTTCAGAACATAAATTATGTAAAAATTGTTTGAATGTTTTATTTCTCTAAGTGCTTTTGGTTATACTTTTAGCCATTATCAAAGATTAATTTTATTTTACTTTTAACTGAATATATGAATTGTTTTGTGTATAATAGTGTTACGAGTTAAGTGTAACAAAAGAAAAAAAAATGATTGACCAAAGCTCAAGAGTTAAATCACATGCTAGTATTTGATTTACGAATAACACAAAATGATATATATACAAAATTTACAATTTTTTTTGCATTTAAAACAAATATTGAGTTTACTACTGACAGCCAGAGTGTTACGAAGGGAAAGGAAGGGTCAGTATCTTTACTCAGTTAAGATAGCAAAGAAGTTTAAGTGCTATACTTTTAGGAAATCCTCAAATGTGCATATAAAGAATAATTTTTAGTTTGATCAATGAAAGAGTCAAAAATATCTGTTTACCCATATAGTTCCATGAGATTCTCTTTCAGGTTTTAGTTGGTCGGCAACTTTTCTTAGAGATTCTTTCAGCTGGATATAAATCCTTGAATCAAAGCCAGAGTTGATGATATCAGCAAATCCTGTTAACTACTAACTACTCTCTTCCCAAAACCTATTTTTATAGGGTCTAACACCTAATTTGCATATTCTAGAATCCTCTAGAATTCTTTTGATTTTACTGGAACATTCTGGCATCTTCCAAAATGTTCTATTCTTAATTTCCTTACTTTTACGACTACTTCATGAATGAAAAAATTTTTGGTATAAATAGTAGGACTCAAATGAATCCCTTACAGCCTTTTAGACATTATTAATATTATTTTTATATGTAAATGTATTCTCGTAACAATAAGTAGAGTCATAGGTATGTTTCATATTCCAAGCTCAGAAAGCACATTACGGATGTGTCCATAGTAGATATTGTAGGGTGTTGTCTTTTTTTTTTTATAAATAATGCTTTCATTATTTTCATCTTTTTTTGTTGCATGTGGAGGATGCTATCATATTTGAATTATCAACACATGTGTTACAGATAGTTTTGTAGGTTTCTGTGTATTTAAATGAGACTTAATAGAGCTATGATCAGAGAGATGTAATGTGAGTTTTGTTCAACATGTAGTAGTATATCCAAAATTTACAAATGTGGAATGATCAAGAACACAGTTCTTTTAAAGAATAATTTTTTATATAATTTTTATTCTGTAAAGAAAAAAAAAATCACATGAAAAATTATATAAAAAAAACTTAACCATAGTACCTTGTCTATTATTTTTCAATGAAACTTGTATGTGTGTGTACACACACACACTTACATTTAAAATAAACATTTATTGCTTTTACTACATGTGGCACACACATAAAGAGGCATAGGTTTCCTACATTTAAAAACCTTAGTCAACATACTCTCTTTCTTTCTTTCTTTTTTTTTTTTTTGTTAATGTTTTTAAAAAAATTGTAAATCATTTTTTTCTTAACAAATCTATGAAGAAGCTTAATAAAATGTAATGGTTAGATTAAAGATACTTTTCCTACCTGTTCTTTTACTTATTCAATTATATACAGGGTGTTGCAGCAAAATCCGACACTTGACAAAAAAGAAACAGAATGGGCAATAAAAAAACAAAGAAAAGTGGAGGTATAACATTCCCCATGCTGGAGATGATGCTAAGGACCATGACAGAGGAGAGAAACTTTGTATGCTTCATGAAGGGAACCTCCTCGATGTCTTTGCAGATCCACCCGTTGTTCTGCCTGTTGCTCGTCTGGTCCTGGATAAAATTCTTTTCATCAAAGAAGAACCTCAGTATTCTTTCAAAAGGGCCTGAGAGTCACCACTGAGATCTACCAGGAGGTGTTGAGGAGCGTGGTGAAGCCCTGGATGGATGAGATCACCACTGGATGTCCCTACATCTTCCAGCAGAACTCCGCTCCTGCACACAAGGCCAAGACGACCCAGACATGGCTGCTCAACAAGGTTCCTCACCACTGGTCACCAGACTTGTGGCAGCCCTCCCCACCTGACTGCAATCCCATTGACTATTTCTTCTGGGGCGTGATCGAGGCCAAGACCAACAAGCATGCCCACAACACTGTCAACTCTGAAAGCTGCCATCGTGGAGGCATTTGCTGCTATGGACAAGGATATGGTCGCCAAAGCATATGACTCATTTTGCGCCTGCCTTGAGATGGTCATCGCTGCCAGTGGCAGTTACATTGAAAAATAATGTAGTATGTAACTCTGTTGCTAAATAAACTGTTGGGTCTCTGCATATACAACTTTTGTTTTTATTGCCTATTTCATTTTCTTTTTGTCAAGTGTCAGATTTTGTTGCAATCCCCTGTATGTGTAATATATAATATCACACATTGAGTGCTGGTGTTAATAAAATAGTGCTTGGTGTAATATAAGAGAGCTGTAAATTCAGTCAGTTAAGTGACGTATGTGATACTTGTTTGGATGATTATGTCTCGAAAGAGACATGACTGATTGGGCAGAAGATTTTTCTGCAGTAGGTTGCCATTGCTTTCTGTGGTTGACTGGTTGCCAACCAAGGTTATAGAACCCAATCAATCAAAACCATAGCTGGAGGGAAAAGAGATGGATTATCACCTTTCCCAAGAGTATTTGCACTTAAGTGAATGCAACGAATTTAACTGGAATTCAGAATTGGCTCTCCAATTTCTCATTCTGAGCCAATATCCATTGCATCACAAAGCACAGTTTACATATTAAGTCTACATTTTTTACCCCTTAGCAGTAGCATGACTTGGAGTTTCATGTGCAACGCAATCTTCGGGTGCTGAATTGAGACTGTTACATAATTTATATTTTGTGCATGTTAAGCAGAATCTATTCTGATTTTCATATTATGGTATCTTCTTACTCTTCAGGAGATCGCCCTCGTCAGAGACCACCTCCTGGATTAAAAGGCAAAGAAATTGGTTTGTGGTTTGCCCGTCGCAGTCGAGCCAAAAAAGAAATGTTGGATAAACAACAGGTAATAAGGAAATTATAAAAAATGTATTTTGGGTGTATTTTTCCTAAAATTCACCTACAAAGCTCAAGAGCCACTCAATGTCGAGGGTTACTATTAAAAGGGTAAGAATGATTTAAGATGAATGTAAGAAAGGGTTGTAAGAAAGGAAAATTGTCATGAGGATAAGGAGGATAGATAACAATTGATCCTTAGCTAAGATTGTACTTACAATCAAGAAGAAATATTAGAAATTTCTAGGATGCATAACGAGAAAAGGAGGTTTGGAAAATTTGATACTCATGACTCATTGACGGCAAGAGGGACATAGAAAGACATAAAGTAACCTGCCTCCCAAGTTTGTGTAAATATCTGCCAGCACTAGGAGTGAATGGGATAGTAATGAGATATTACCTATCTACAAAGGATAGAAAGTTGTGGAGAGTCATGATTGACCATGCCCCAAAAGGACAGTGCATATAAAAGATGACTATGGTTTCAGGTATTTGTGGCCATTTCTTAAAACGTCTTCAGTAGGATATTTACAAAAACCAGAAACTAGTGAAAGTAAGTGGCGGGTAACACATTGTGGCTGTAATGTGTATGACAATCCACGTTCTAATCAACCCTGCAAAGTTGTTAACCCCAAAAGTGAGCACCTTGAAAATATATCACCAGTGGTAAGGACAAAACAGTAAAATTGTGGTTTCTATTTGAAAACCTGCTCTATCCAGCAGTGTTTTTTGTGCTCCCTGTATCTGCTGTAATTTACATGTAAATAAATAGGATTACTTTTGAAGTATTCTGTATAGATTAGAAATGTTGGTATAAAAGTACACTGCAGTTATTTGCTTTTAACTTGTAAATTCTGTCTTGTTTTGCAAGACTGTCAGTAAGACTGTGCTGGGACTCTTCATACCAGGCTTTGGTTCTGCTTTTCTAATTAATTTGATTACATTAATCATCAACACACCTGTAACAACATCTGTTGGCATTCATTCTGGGGAAGAATGAAAAAAAAATGAAAAGATTTGGATCTTAATTAAGCATTTGTTATCTTAGATGAAGCTTTCCCCCATCTTAATATCATCTAAGTCAGTATTTCTTGCTAGTTGTCCATCATTACCCCAAAGCACTCATTAGAAAGACTGTCAATAGGACTGGGTTAGACTCTCCATACTAGCCATTGATCCTGTCTTTTCTCATTCATTTGATTACAATAGTAGATATATTTCATTCAAACATTTCTGATTAAGATGATCTATTTTCTTTATTTCTATTTGGTAACATTTTAAAGCAATAGTTTGCAAACTTTACTTGACCATTGCTCATTCTTGATATAAATATGAAAATTTATTCAAAATATGTATTTATATATTTATGAGCTGGGATCAGATTTTAATTCTAATCGGTATCACCCCATGCAAGGTAGTAAAGCCACTAAGACACCAGGAGTTAGAGGGTGTAAAAGAATTAGGAAAAGAAACATTAATATTGATTGGTAGGAGAAAAGAGTAATCCGGAGGACAGTCAATTAATATTGCATATAAAGTCTTGCAGATTTAAGTTGGCTAGAATGTGTGAAATGGAAAAAGGTGTTCCACAAGCGGAAATTGTCAAAAAAGAAACTGTTAGCATAGAATTTACAGCTACATCTAGCCAGATTAAATGGCCTTAGACTCTCTATACTAGTCTTTGGTCCTTTCTTTTCTAATTCCTTTGATTACATCAACGATAAACTTGTCTGTAATGGCATGTGTTGGTATTCATTCTCCGGAAGAAAAAAAAAAGGAGAAAAGATTTGAATTGTAATTAAGCATGTGTTATCTTAGATGAAGCTTTCCCCATCTTAATATCATGTAAGTCAGTGTTTCTCACTAGTTGTCTATCATTACCCCAAAGCACTCATTAGAAAGACTGTCAATAGGACTTGCCTTGGACTCTCCATACTAGCCTCATTCACTTGATTTGCAACAATAGATATATTTCATTATCTTAGACAAATTTTTTCTTTCCAATTCATTTTACTTAATATCATCTAAGTCAGTGTTTCTCACTAGTCATCCATCATTACCCCAAAACACTCATTAAAAAAAACTGCCAATCGGACTGCATTTGAACTCTCCAAAATAGTCTTTTATCGTGTCTTTTCTAATTCATTTGATTGCATCAACCATTGACACATTTGTAATGACATTTGTTGGCATTCATTCTGGGGGAAAAACAAACAAAAAAAATATTTGGATTTTAATTACAAATCTGTTATCTTAGTTTTTTTCTGATACATTCTACTTAATATCTTAATATCATCTAAGTCAGTGTTTCTCACTAGTCATCCATCATTACCCCAAAACACTCATTAAAAAACTACCAATCAGACTGCATTTTAACTCTCCAAAATAGTCTTTTATCGTGTCTTTTCTAATTCATTTGATTACATCAACCATTGACACGTTTGTACTGACATCTGTTGGCATTCATTCTGGGGAAAAACAAAAAAATGAAAAGATTTGGATTTTAATTACAAATCTGTTATCTTAGTTTTTTTTCTGATACATTCTATTTCAAACCTTCAACACTCTGCATTATATAATGGTTATTTCTTCATCTTTCACTGTATATAGTACTCTCTCCCCTTTCAACTGCAATAGCTAATTTGTTAAAATCCATTGAGGTCAAGTTGTTATCATAGGAAGGTATGACATTCAAACATACTTATGTTCATGAATCAGTCACCTGTAATGTGAGAACGAATATTTTGCTAAGCAAAAGAAGTCACCTCCAGAGAGCTGGTTAAGTGGGGTGCTACTGTATTTTTTAAATTAATCTTACCTGTAATTTGGATTTTAAGACACACTGCTAAAAACTAGCTACAAAGGACAGGAAGTTGTGGAGAATCAAGGTTGCCCATGTCTTGAGTGGAAACATTAGAGAGAAGTTCATAAATGTTTATATTGTTGGGGCAGTATCATATTATAATTTTTCTTGTTCTCTTGTTTAGCATATATGTTACATCATGCTATTACCTCGGACAAACCATGAACTATTCCTGTTTGATTGCAAGAAGAGACTTCTTAACACATTGCCTCTCAAGTCTCATTTTCTTTGTTTTCTCAGGGTCCCAACACTATATCTTAAATTCTGTTATAGTGAAACGGGAGAAAAACAGTGAGTGCAAAGGAAAAATTCCTCAGAAAATAAATCCATTTTGTGTTGAATGTGAAGATAATCCTCTCTTTGCCTTGAGTGTTTCAATAAGAGATTTATCAAATAAGAATCAGCAGCAGTCGGTTAAGTGCTATACGTGATACACACTTTGGGCGATCATGTCTCAAAAGAGACATGACTGACTGAGTAAAAGATTATCCCGCAGTAGGTCGCCATTGCTTTCTGCAGTAGACTGGTTGCCAGCAAAGGCTATAGAACCCAATCTGTCCTATATTTTAACCCATAACTGGAGAGAAGAAACAGATTAATACCTTTCCCAAGGGTATTTGTGCGTAAGTGAATGCCATGAATTCAACTGGAATTCGAACTCGGCACCCTGATCTCACATTTTGAGTTGATATCCACTGCACCACAACGCACATGTAACCTTTCCTAGTGGTGTAACAATATGTGGTTTTATAGTTTCTTATTTTATATCTTTTCAAAAAAATCAGTTATTTAGAATATGTTGGCTTTTTTTTTATCCTTTAGGAATGTGATTTCTGTTAGATTTCATGCGTTTAATTTACTGGTTGTAGGCATTATTTTGGTTTCCTCAGTAAATAAAGTATACTTTTTGGGTTTTTTTTTGTTAATTTCATAATGTTTTGCCAATTAAATTTTGTTTGTTAGTATATCTGAATGCATGGTACAGTGTGACCCCCAGAAAACAGACCATAAATATTGTAATAAATCCTACAAAGGTCCAGTTATCTTCAAGAAACTTAGTGAATTTATACTTTAGTCGTTGTACAATCATTCCCCAAATTTTTTGTTAAATTGGTCGCTTTGCATGAAAGTTAAAAACTCTCCAAAATATGCTCCAAATGCAGCATTGGAGGCAAACTTGTAAATATTGTGCTAAATTGTCAATTACTCAGCCACGTTCCTCTTTAGGGATTTCCCTGATTTTTTTTCTGTGATTGCTCCCTTCACTTTACCAATCGTTTGAAGGTTGTTCTGGTACACATGATCCTTGAGATACCCCCACAAATAACAATTTGGAGAGTAGGCAGGTTCAAGTCTTGCATAGCATCAATGTTTCTTTCTGCTCTAGCAGTCACTCTCCGCCCAGAATAAGTGTCCATCAGACCTTTAGAGTTCAGATTTCGCACAGTCCCATACTTTCTTAACTTCTGAACCTGGTCGAAAATTTTCCTTTTTGTGGAGCATGACGGCACTGAGACTTTCTCTGAAAGTTTGTTTGCACTAATAATGTATGATTTGTTGACGAAATAGACCGCCATGCAAAATGTCCTTTCCTTCGTTGACCAAGACATATTGGGGACGATTATTGTTCCAATATTTCATGCATAAAGTCAACTTATATACCTGAAAAAAAAAGAAAAATTAATATTAAGTTTTATTAAAAAATTTGTAGGTTCCGTTTTTTTTTTTTTTTTTTTTTAATTATTTGCTAGCCCTGTCTGTACATTTCTGTCCATAAAAATAAGATAAAAAAAAAAAAAATTCTTTTTTTTTTTTTAAGGAGGGAGGTATGTGGTTCTGGTGTACCATGATCTCATTAGCAATCAATCATAGCATCCCACTTTCAATAATCCTCATAGAAAAGAAATTAGAAAACAACCCACAGGAAGGTCATGTGGGCTTTGCAGACATACCATGATGACACTATATTGGGTCATGTGGGATACAACATGTTAACAGCTTACATGTTCACAAAACAAAAAAAAAAAGATTTATCAAAGGCACTGTTTGGTTTTAGGGAAAGAAATAGAAAATAGAGGAGGCGATAACACTAACATATGTTTAATGTCTGCTTCATTGAAAGGGAAAAACTTTGTCAGTTTTTAATCTTTTCATTTGTACTCCCTTTAATGACCAGCATTTATATTTATGATCATTATTGCAATATTTCGTTAAAGTTGCTAAGCTCAAATATTCACAATGTGATGGCTGAATTTCTACAGATATTTTATTGTCATAGAACATTCCATGAACTTATTCGATCATTAACTGAAGAATTAAGATTCATCAGAAAATTAAAAAAGGAAAACCATGACATTTTCACAGGTATTTCTAGGGTTAATATATATCACTACCTTTGTCCCATAATAGTTTTTACAGTTGCATAAACATTTCAAAAGCTAAATGTAGCAAATATTATGGGACAGAGGTAAGAATAATTTTTATACTACTTGGGGATTTTGATAGTTGGATACCTTTCCCTCCTCATCACTGGTGCAACACAATCTTCCTATTGCCATGTTATGCTCAGTTTAGTAAATACTGCTAAGCATTTAAGAGGATTTTTGAGCAAATATCTGTTAATAATTCAGGCCATGAAACATGATGAGCAAATCTGACTCTTAACACACATATCTGTATATCAGTGAGAAAATAAAAGAAAGGGAAAACAGGAAGTGATAACACTCACATATGTTTAATGTCTGCTTCAATGAAATAAAAAAGAACTTTGTCAGTTTAAAATATTTTCATTTTTATCCCCTTCTTTAAATAATGATGTGCATTCATACTTATTGTTATTTACAATATTTCATTAAAGTTAAGCTGAAATATTTAACGATGCAATAGGAAATTTTCATGGGTATTTTGTAGTTGTAGAATTCACAAGGATCGTATTCAATCATTAGATTCATTGGAAAATTGAAATCTGAAAACTGCGAGTGTTTTAAATCCCTGATATTTTAACTGCCAGAATGAATACCTGTTCAGGCTTCATGATACAACAATTTTTTTTTACTCTAGCTTGACTGATTTTTTTCCTTGTTTCAGAGGCCAGTTGTGAAGATGAACAGTAGACAAGAAAGAAATATTCGGAACTTACTGGAAAATTTTGGCTCTGAAAATTCGTCAGATTCTAATGACTCTAAACCTCAGCAGGCATCTGGGACAATGTCTAACAATTCAAACCAGCAAAAATCTGTTGATTGGTTTGATGTCAAGTCTGAAGACGATTGTAGAAAAGTGGATTCTCTATCAGATAAGACATTTTCTGAGGAGAAAGCCTCGAATCGAGAAACTGAAGAGAGTCTAGTGCCATCAATGGCAGAAATGAAATCTTTTGTTCAAGAAGAAAGTGATTTTGATATTGACATGAATTGTTGTTGTAAGTATGTTTGTTTTTTGTTTTTTTTTGTTTTTTAACTGTAGAATGTTACACTGGGATTCAAGATTTGCTTTGAAAATAATGCTGCTGATTTTGTTAGCCTGGTCTGAAGATTGGGCGTACACATGAAACAAACTGTTACCATTTTGTATGTCTGTGTGTGTCTGTGTGTGTGTGTGTGTGTGGATATGTAATCACAAAGAGTTTGTCTCTTGAATTGAGCAGATTCATGCTGACTTTGAAGTTTCGTGAAGACACCGTTATGATGTTGTTACTAGTGAAAACATCACAAACGCTCTATCTCCATCCTGATCAAGCCCTTTGTAGATAGATCTATCTATCACCCGGTTCACACTCCACCCACGTCTATTGAACAGGTTAAGAGGCTCATCCCTTGTTCCCTGTTTAGGATGTGGTTTCCGGCTTTCTCTTTTCCAATCCTTTCACTATTACGTAGCCCCCTGCACATCAGTGGCGTTACCGCCTTGCTTGGGGTGATACGATTAAAAAAAAAAAAAAAAAAAAAAAAGACCTGCCTGTCAAAATCAGTAAAAAAAAAAACACTGAAAAAATAACTTCGGTGCTAAACATTATTACAATCAAACACTATCTGTATATATTTTTTATCTATTTATTGTTTTTTTTTTTAAATTTGTTTTACAAATATTCACCCAATAAAAGGCCCAAAAGCCACTCAAGGTAGATGGTTAATGTGTGTAGTTGTATTAGAATAGAAAGGAGCAAGATAACAGGAAAGATAATAGCTAACTCTATACCTGAAGAAGTCAAGATTTGATTAGAGAAGAAAATTTCAGAGTTCCAGTGAAGTCATTGAAAATATAGACTAGAAATAGACTGGAAACTCAATTCTAAACAGGAAACAAAAGCTGAACAACTAACCCTGTCCAAAAGACCAGGGATGAGTATGAACAGGATGATATATATTCTTGATTTAATTTTTCCAGTATTCAGGGATGTAGTAATATGGCTAATATACGTAACTGATTTATGATAATAAACACAATCTTGTACAGGGAATTGAAACTCAAACACTATATTAATCGTTGCCAGTTTAGATTCGATGCGGTTATTATTATTAGAAACAACAAGGTTTGCTCTCTTTCATTTTCTATAATATAAATTTTGCGTGTTTTTGAGGAATTACAGCAGAAATATGTTGAATAATTTTTTGTATAGAAAATTCATTGTTTATAATGTGCATTTGGCTGCAATATAATATATTGATGTTTTCTTGTTTTATTTTTAATGCTAGTGCCGTGTATTTTATATAAGAATAATGTTATTTGTTTATCAATGATGTAGTTGGGAAAATTATTGTTGACTAATGTTTGTTTTATGTGTTCACTCAAAAATATTCTTTGGGAGGAAGGATTCTGATGTGCTCTGTTTAAGAAGTTCATTATTACTGCTACTTTATATCTTTCTGGGCATTGGCTATTATAGTTAAGACGAGTTCTTACTGGTGGGTTTTTATTCAGATAAGTGATAAATTCATTGGTTTTTAGCTCTATATTAACATCAAGAAATGGGATTTTGTTATTGTTCATGAATTCATAAGTGAGTTATTTTCAAAATTTAATTTTAGAAAAAACTTTTTGTTGAAAATACAAAAGTATTATTTAAATCGCAATATCAAAGGCACTTCGCTATAAGAGAGGTACTATATATAAAACAATTTTTCCCTACCATCAATCTTACACTATTTAACAGTGGAAATAGTTTTGAAATGTTTTTATAAAATAGACATGCTCACAGGATGCCTGCCGCATGCATCGCATGACAGCTTTAAAGAACTCTCCTTTTCAAAAAAACCACTAAAACAAAAAATTATATTACAATCAGCATTAGGACATAACAACACCAGAAAAATAACATCCTTGAAAATGGCCTGTGAAGAGGCTGAAAGTGCTTGGAAAGTAAAAAATTATGGAATATTTTTATATTCCTTGACTAAACTATCGCCTGGTTCACACTCCACCCACATCTATTGAACAGGTGAAGAGGCTCATCCCTTGTTCCCTGTTTAGGATGCAGTTTCCGGTTTTCTCTTTTCCAATCTTTTCCCTCTTTCTTTTTTTTTTTTTCAATTGGAGTAGATAGACTAAACTATCACCTGGTTCACACTCCACCCACGTCTATTGTACAGGTGAAGAGGCTCATCCCTTGTTTCCTGTTTAGGATGTGGTTTCTGGTTTTTCTCTTTTCTAATCTTCTCACTCTTTTGTAGCCCCCTGCACATCAGTGGCGTAACTGCTTGCTTGGGGTGATATGATGAAAAAAAAAAAATCTGCAGCAAAAATAAACATGTAAGAAAAATTAATAAAATCTTCATTGTTGAAAGATTGTTGCCCAAATATATATATATATATATATATATAAATAATGTGTGTGTGTATGTACTTTTTTTTTTTTTTTTTTTTAATAATCATATCATCCCAAGCAAGGCATTTTACTGCCACTGTTTTGCAGGAGGAAAGTAATGAGAAAGAATGACAGATTATAGGGGTGTCAGGAAGTGGGTAAGAGAAGGATGAGAATACTGAGGAGAGTGGAATGGACGGAGAAAGAAGTATGAGAGAGAGAATGCAGATTAGTGAGATAGATGACTATTGACTTCACATTTAAATTCTTGGAGATTGTAGCTGTTGAGGAAGCAAGTAAATGGAAGGGAATTCCACAGACGGGAAGTGTGAGAAAAGAAGCTGCTGGAGTAGGATTTGCGTTTACATTTTATTGGTTTCACAGTAAAAGGGTGGGACTTAGTTGCTAATCTTGTGGCTCAAGTAAATTCATATATAGGGGCAGCAGTGAGCTAAGTTTGTTGGAGCAGAAGCCGTGAAAGTATTTATAGAAGAGACACAGACAAGACACATAGCGCCAGTGAGAAAGTGACTGTATCTGATCTACCAATCAGGATCAATCACATTACAGATTCTCCATTGGATTTTGTCAAGGACCCCTAGGTGGATAGCACAAGCACTCAACCAGATATGGCAGCAATATTCAATATTTAGAATATTTCAGTTTATGAAACTCTTTAGAAATTAAAACATGTAGAAAAATCCCTGTTTAATAAAGGCTTGAGGTATCCTACCTTTGTATTTGGGACAAAAGAGTGCAAATAAGAATGTTATCAAAATTGGGAACAAACCTCCTTATAAAATGAGTTTGAAAATTTCTCACTGGCAGGACTGTTGCTGACAGAACATAAAATTCTTAGAAAAGAACACTTGTTTTCCATTGCGTACAACTTGGGTCTGAATTCTGATTAGAAATATGCCATGTGGCATTAAGTTTTTCTTTCCAATCTATGCTGATTAACCTTGACACCAACTAACTCTGTGTTTCTAGAGCTTCATCATTCATTAACCCTAAACAAAAAGAAAGCCAATGTAAAATTGGTTAGTCCTTTCTTCCTGCTTTCATCTTTTAACTTGTCTAATTGTCCTTTCAGTTTTCTTACTGATTCTGTCTTCAAAACACTGTGTCATTTGTTTATCTAACATTGATAAGGTTTTGTCTGCTGATAAATAAATCATGAATGTCATGGACTGGAATATATATATATATATATATATATATATATATATATATATTAGTTGGTTTTTGGTCATAATTAAATTAGACCAGTAGACAGTTGTATTAAAGTGTTCAATGCAGTTGTAGAACTTTTGAATGTTTTTCCTTTGAAAATTAGTTATTTCTGCAACCTAGATTTCAACATTTCGGCATCTTCAGGCAATTTACAATAACTGATTTTACCGTTTTTTCAAGCGCTCAAACAGGGCTAAAATTTCAGAATTGATGGGAATACACATTCTAAGCAAAATTAATGAAATCGTTCACATAGACAACCTCAGATTATGCAATGATGATGGATTAATGATAACACCAGACAAGATAAGAGAACAATAGAATAAAAGAAATGCTTTAGAAACACTTTAAAGATCAAGATTTTGAAAGAGTAGTTGAAACAAATAAGGTACCCGAATATTTAGATGTAGAATTTAATTTATAAACTAGCAGTGTCTCTCCATGTATGAAAACAAACACAACTTTAAAATACATAAACACCAAGATCTAACCATCCATCAAGCATAATCAAATACATCCATAAAAAATAAAGCACCGCCTATTAAAAATTCATCAAACAAAGCAATCTTTGATGAAAAGAAAAAAGATTATGAAAATGCCTTAAAAAAATCTGGCCATAAGAACATTTTTACATGTTTCAGCCAAACAAAAACAATAATAGAAATCAAAACATTATTTGGTTCAACCCACTGTTTAACTTAGAAGTAAAACCCAAAATAGGACAAATGTTTGTATAAATTAATCAATAAACACTTCCCAAAAAACTCATAATTAAACAAAATTTTCAATAAGAATTCAATTAAGTTACAGCCGTACTAGTAATTTAAAAAAAGCAAATGGCAGAAACCTAAATAACGTACAAAATAATATCATTAATAAGGAATGTAATTGTAGAGACAAAAATGCCCACTTAACAGACTTTGTAAAACAGAAGGAGTTATTTACAAAGCAGAGGTACGTGACATAGACAGTCAAAATAAAACATATTTGAAAATTTAAAATGGAAATATGGAAAAGACCCTAATATAACTTAGTGCATAGTGAAAATAGCCAAACCATACAATGGTGACGACGTATGCAGATTGTACCAAGAGGAAAAGTTAGCTATATGTTGTTCCCAGAAAAAAGAAAAATTACTAAATGAAAGATCAGAAATTATGTCTAAATGTAATCATCCCCATAAATTCTTACTAGGAGCATACGAACATGAAGGAAAGTGTTCTAAGATCCTTAAATAACTGTTCCTTAATTTTGAAAATTTTTCAGTTGTTTGAAAATTCAAGTCACATGTTCCAAAAAATCTTTGAGTTTGAAAAACAGTAAAATCAGTTATTGTAAATCACCTGAAGATACCGAAATGTTGAAACCTAGGTTGTGGAAATAACTTTTTTCTAAATAAAATATATATTCAGACTGTTGTCCTCATCTTTTTCATATTCACAACATTTCTACCACTGTGTGACCCGACCTTCTTCAGGTGACTAGAATCTTGAACCGAACCCTTTATTTCAATCACTGGGGTAGATTGTTCTCATTCCATGTGTAATTCCACTTCCAGATGTCTTATCCTCATTTAACTCTACTCTCAAAGTTTTTGTTCACCACTACTGTGCTTTTATCATTCCCTAAACAAAAAAGTCTTTTTTTTTCTTTTCTAAATTCAATGTAAAAATGGTTAGTCTTTGCTTCCTGCTTTCCTCTTCTAACTTGCCTATTTGTGCTTCCAGTTTTCTGACTAAATCTGTCATCAATATAGTGTCATTTGTTTATCTAACATTGATAAAGTTATGTATGATAATTAATCCTGAATGCCATACGACTGTAACATGTACATATATATCTTAGAAGTAGTGCAAACTAATTGGTAAGCAGTCCACTGTTTGTAGTGATTTACTTTATTAACAGTGCTCAATCATTAGGAAAGCATTATATATGGTAATATTTTTATAATAAGTTTATAATAAAAACACAGTTTGCTGCAACACAAGAGCCATTGTTTCAGTACTATCTTCTTAGCACTTTGTCAGGCAGTGAAAACAGTGAACACAAGAGCCAGTGTTTTTGATGCTATCTTAGCACCTCGTCAGTCGGACTTTTTTTTAACCACCTGACGAGGTGCTAATAAGATACTGCCAAAACACAATGGCCCTTGTGTTGCAGTAAACTAGGTTTTTATTATAAACTTATAATGAAAATATTACCATATATATATATATATAATTTGGACTGTTGTCTTCATGTTTGTCATATCACAGCATTTTGACCATTGTACATGCCAACCTTATTCAGGAGACTGGAATTTTGAACTGAACCCTTTATTTATTCACTGGGTCATGTGTCCTTGAGGACATCAGTGTATGAATTTTAGGGACTTATAAACCTAATGTTTCAGTAACCTTCTTTTTTTTTTCTTTTTAACCAAACTTGGTGTTTGTAATTGGTTTTCGCTAGCAGTCTGTATTACTGGTTCTCATAT